>JARHVA010002329.1:2462500-2643938 GCA_037957365.1 Torreya grandis
AAAATACCATGAACAAACAAATAATCAAATTTCAAGCAATGGTTCATACTAAAGATGGATTGGTCAAACCTCCAAAATCCATAAAGATTATCTCCAGGGAGTCTAAAACACTCTTCAATATATAAATAATCATGAAACATCCAAATATCATCAATACAAACTAAAACATCCTTCTCACGTCCTTAACAAATGAAGGTCAAACCCTTAGTCAA
The DNA here is from genome assembly GCA_037957365.1 of Torreya grandis. Taxonomy (NCBI): domain Eukaryota; kingdom Viridiplantae; phylum Streptophyta; class Pinopsida; order Cupressales; family Taxaceae; genus Torreya; species Torreya grandis. The sequence continues at coordinate 2,462,713 of JARHVA010002329.1, forward strand.
TTTTGAGCTACAATAAATGCAATTGTATGACTAGTTAAACCTCTTAATCAATTTTCCTAGATTTACCTTGAAGTTATTTACCACTTTTATTTTTAATCCATCATCAAATTCATCTAGTTTCTAAATATACAAATCAAACAATCATAATTGGTTTCCTTTGTAAAATTCAAATATTTAAATTCTAACAATTATTAAAAAAATGCAAATTTGACTAAGTATAAAAGCAATGAATTCTACTTGGGAGAGAAACTTTGCACTATCATAAATTTTGATAGACATCATGTCAAGGCATGAAATTTAAAACACATGCTCTAGGCATAAAACTAAACAAACCCATGTGACCACTTCTTCTGATACCTTCACACGTGTGAATTTTTATGTCATCAATTTGCTCACTTAGGAAACTCTTCCAAGATGACTAGGATAACCTAGACCTTCACAAGACTTCTCAAATGGATTATTTTCACTTCCACAAGTACACCAAGAAATTATTACACCCCATAGGGCCTTTGTATCAATAACACATCATTAACAACATCCATAACAAGACCAAAACCTGTAGGGTCTCATTAAAACTATGTGAGCACTAAGGTACACCTTGTCATTGAGGACCATGAATACATATCATCTCATGGACACTCTTGGCCACCTTGGATATGTCATTTATAGCACCTCAACATTTATTGGTTAATTCAGACACAAGAATACATTTTGTCAAATTTGAGAGCATTTGTGTCGGATAATAAAACTAGTTTAGTGCATTTTCATAGAGTTGTTGAGGTATTATAAGAAGCAGATCATGTTGTTTTAGAATAAAGAGCTAAATCATTATATACACACAAAATTCAACAAAGAAAACTAGATCAAAGAATTATTTAATTTGAACTAGTGCCTCATCAATAAAAAATTGGTATAAAAATGATTCATTGGGGCCAGTAAATCAGAAGGTGAAATTGACCTTTTTAATCAGTTACACGAGGTTTTTAATTTCAAATTGAATTCTGAACAAAAATTTAAACTTAAAAGAGAAGTCAATATTCCCATAACTCTTAATAAAATTAAAAAGTTACAAGGAGGAACAATCATTAGTCAAACTCTTGTCTTCCCAAGTGTTTTTATACCACTACAAGAAGTCTTTATAACCATGGTTTTACCTTGGGGTAACATAATTGTCCCATGGATTTGGGATAGTTACATGAACTTATGAAAGGGTCAAAAAAAAATTAGGTAATGATAAGAAAAATCCATATGAACATATTATTGCTTTCTCGGTAGTATGTGGAATTTTAGGTGTTGAACATGAGGATATCATACTAAGGTTATTCATTGAAACTCTCTACAATGGAAAAGTATATTGGTTTTATCATCTTCCTCCATGAACCATTTCCAACTGAAATGATGTGAAAATTAAGTTGGAAAATAAAGTCAAACTAACAGAGGATGTAGATGAATTATTGGATCAACTCACTTAGATGAAGAAAGAATCATATGAACCTATGAGATATTTTTTAACTAAATTCAACAAGCTACTACATAAAATACCAGTAACTACCAAGCTGACAAATGAGAATAAAAAATGCTTCTTTATCAATTCTTAGTTATTAGAAGTGAATTATCAATTGATAATAACTAGATTAGTTGGTTTAAATGTTACCCAAACATTAGCCATTGATGTTAAAGATGATATTATAATGGATACGAAACTTAAAAAGGAATCATCGAAAGGTAAAATATAGAGTTTAAGTCAGTTTTACACCAAAAAGCTTTTGTAAAAAATGGCCAATTATATAATAGCTTTGAATAAGCAATTACCTCAAAAAACCATCACTACTCCTTATCAAGACATCCCAAGAAGAAATTATGTTCCTTTTAAATAGAATCATCCTTAATTATAAGATCCTCAACAAAATCTTTCCTTAGAAGCTCCTCCACAAAAAAATATAAATCTGCTTGTAAATGTTATTTTATAAATAGAAGAAATATTTGGGTATGAAGAGATTAAAGAAGAAAATGAACTAGAAAAGCTAGATCCTCAAGAATATGATATTGAAGAACCTGGTGGTGAATCTATGAATTACATTCCTAGAAAATAATTCAGATGAAGATGATTATGAAGAAAATGTTGGAGACATGAACAGTCAATCATTCACGATCTTCATAAGAGCTCAAAATCAGAAAAAACAATAATATGATAGATAAGACGAATCTATGAAAGTTATTCTTCCATGAGGAACACTACCTCCTTTTCAGATGAAATAAAAATAATCAATGTCTAAATAAGGTGAGTCGACCCTAATTACTATTATTGGTTATCCGAAAAATACTACTATCAATAGTAATGTTAATGTGTCTCAACCTATAGAATGATCTTTCTCTATTATTCTACATGTGTTTGATATCATTGAACAATTAACAAAACAAAAATTCAAATGTCACAACCTAAACATTTGACAACGTATCCAAATCATCTAAATAGGCTAGTAGAATTTATCAAAGGAAAAAATCCCACTCAAAATAAGGCCAATGTTAAAGAAATATTAGCCACCCTACCTTTTTTTGATCTAGTAAATTACATGGCTATAGTAACTTCCAAATCTAATAAGGTTGATCCTTTTTACATATCTTTATTCTGTAAGGGATGTAAATTTAGTAATTGCATAAATGACACATGGGCATTAGATAACATATTGCCTACCAAAGTAGCCCATGCCTTTAGTTTAACTTGTATAGAGACTTTTACATTGTTGTTACTCAATAAAATCAAAGTACGTTCCACTTTTGGGTCAAATCAAATATGCCTAAGTTACCCTTGCATTTTTTCCTCAAAAAAAGATCAAGATAACATACTAGTAACTAATATCCTAGTAGCCTACGGTATCCTCTTAGGTAAATTTTTTTTTAAGTAACTTAGTGGTGAAATTCAATTAGATTTGTCATATGAAATGATCTTAATCAAAGGATTAAAACAACACCTTGAACCAAAAATGAAAACAAAGTACACAGTACAAAAAGTGAATGACCCTAGGGCCGATATCTTGTATGAAGATATAGGTATAGGCAGTTATTTGTTGATGTCAAAAAAACATATGGATATACCATAAATCATGGAAATAAATCCCAATGAATTTTGGATGTTATAATTTGATGTAATTACTCTTTAATAGGATCTGGTGTAGGAATTGTCCTAACATCTCCAAATAAGGAAATATTTCTTTTTTGTTATAAATTGTAGTTTAAGTTTACTAACAATATTGCAGAGTATGAAGCACTCTTACTTGGACTACAAGTTTCAGAAGAGATGGGAATTAAAAACTTGAAAGTATTGGGTGATGCAGAAGTAGTTGTAAAATAGATCAAAGGTTAATATTAGGTAAATAATGTCCTTTTAAGACATTATAGGAACACAATTTGAGATAATATATAAACTTTTAAATCATTTTGCATCTATGTTACCCCAATAAAAAATAAATCCAAAGCAGATACACTTGTAGTACATCCTAGTTGTTAATTCCACATTCAAAAGTTAGTATAAATAAATAAATAATTGAATTGGTGTATCGACCTAGTTTATCCAAAAATTTAGAGAACTGATGGGTATTCAATGATGGTCAATAGATCATCTCCTTCCTTGAAAAAGTTGATATTTTTATAAATTTATATTATGAAGGTAGAGATTCATCATACAAAGAATCTTCTTCTCAAATACAAAAAGAATGCATTATTGAAGAACAAGATGAAGAAGGGGTAATAAAACTAAAAAGGAATAAATTTCCTAAAATATTGGTCTCATTAGAAGAAATTTTCAATAAACATGATAGGTTCATCAAAAAGAAGATGTAGAAATATTATCTCAATTCAATAGATTATGAAAAAGTGAACATCAGCTCTGAAGAACAAACTAGATTGGTTAACATCAAAAAATGTTGTTCACCATAAGAATAAATGAAATTCATCATCTTGCTTCAAAAATATATTAGAATTCTTGCATATTCATAAGAAGATCTCAAGTCTTTCCATCTAAAAGAAACATAAATATAGTTCCTCTCAAACCTAATGTCAAACCATTCAAGAAGAAGCAAAGACAATATAATCCAAAGATTGCAAGAACATTTTTTGTAGAAATTAAAAAAGTGTTGAATGCACAAATTATTTTTCCTATTCATCATTCAACTTGGATTATTAATATATTCCTAGTTCATAAAAATAATGGAGAAATTAAGATTTGTGTAGACTTCTAAAATATGAATCAGGTCTCTCTCAAAGACACATCCATTTCCTATTATGGATCCAGTTCTCCAAGCAATTATAAATTTAGAAATTCTCTCAATGTTGGATGGTTTCTCAGGTTATAATTAAATTGAAGTTGATAAATAAGATCAACAAAAGACAAATTTTATGACCCCATGAGACATTTTTTGTATATCAACTAATGTCATTTGAATTGATTAATGTGAGAGCTACATTCCAAAGAGTCATAGATATTGCATCCAAAGATCTTAATAATAAGATAATTTTGGTATACTTAGATGACCTAACAATGTTCTCAAAAAGGAGACAAGATCTCTATGAACACCTTGAGAAAGTATTTGAAAAGTGTTAATCACATGGTATTTATCTCAATCCTAAAAATTTAATTTTAGGGTGACTGAAGGGAAACTTCTCAGGCACATTCTCTCCAAATAAGGAATCAAGATTGATACAGAAAGAGTTGAAGCAATCCATAAATTGTCTCTAGCAACTGGTAAACTGAGTGTACATTCATTTTTTGGGAAGATGAATTTATAAGGAATATATGTTCCAAATTTTATAGAACTCACCAGGCATATTTTTAAAATGATGAAAGGTAAACCTTACTTCAAATGGAATAATTATGATAAAGAGGTATTTGAGAAAATAAAAGTTATTATTACTCATGCACCAACTCAAGTTTGTATAAATTTCAAAAAAAAGTTTATTATTTATTTTTATGCCTCAAAACATACTCTCTCAATCATACTGGTTTAGAAAAATGATGAAGGTATTGATTCTCCCATTGCCTTCATGATTTTTAATATGAAGGTTTATGAATTAAAATATTCTCTAGAAGGGAAACATACATATGCAATTGTAAAATCCATCAAACAATCCAAGTATTATATTTTGTATTCACATTCGATAGTGATGGTGCCAAGTATAGAAGTCAAGTCTAATTTGACTCAACAAGAGCCAGAATATAAAAGAGGTAATTGGATAACTAAATTTTAGGAATATGATCTTGAAATCAGGCCCATAAAATTGGTTCAAGGAAAAAAATTGTGTCAGCTTATAACATAATAGAAAGATTCTCAGATAATCTCAACATATTATAATGATCAAAACAAATATCTTCCTTTTGTCATTTTTTTAGATTCTACTAATTAATGGTTTACATATTTTTATTTATTTTTAATGTATGGATAATTTCCATATCATTTGGATACCAAATAGTATAGGACACTCAACTTAAAGGCTAGATAATACATAATTTAGGATGTTACGTTACTCAAAAAGAGTATTGATGGATTTTTCTTGAGGTGTGTTGATAATGAATAAAAAAGGAAACTCTTACAAGATTTTCATGATCAATATTGTGGTGGAAAATTATCTACTCTAGTGACAACATATAAAATCCTAAGAGCCCATTTTTACTAGCCTATACTTTTCAAGGAATCCTATGAGTGGGTAAAGACATATGAATCATGTCAACTATTATTTGGATGATTAAAACTTGAAAATTTTTCATTCAATACATTGGTGATACTTTACCATAATGGGGATTGTATTTTTACGCAATTATAAATCCTCATTTGAATGTGGGACATACACATGTTCTCACTACTACAGTCTACTTCACCAAATGCATAGAAATCATTCCAATTAAACATATTATTGACCAAAATTGACCCCAAGTCAAATTTGGGTCAACCCCTATAATTTGAACCTTCATAGAGGTGTCTAATATTTTTCATTATTTTATCATGGTCTCTAGCGGTCCTAAATTGTTTAATGTGGTCATATTTGCCCATGTCTAGGCATTGTCCAAGTTATGGTCTTAGGTTTACTTGTCTAGTTCCATGGTCAAGTACAAGGTCTTATATGGTCAAACTTGCTCAAAGGTCTAATTTGGTTTAAATTCATTTCAAAAGGTTATTTGGATGTCATTTATATCATATTACCATGCTCTAACCTTTATTTGACTCCTATATGCCAAAAATCACTTTTTAGCCACCTTTTGGCCCATTAAGAATAGTTGGGTGTGACACATCAAGAAGATAATGTTTAAGGAAGATTTTAAATGCCCTTGGTGTCAGAAACAAGCTAGAAAAGGATCATTTATAGTTAGGGTCTGACATAATTTATAGTTCAATGCCTAATCTTGGCAAAAAGACACTTTTCAAGCATTTGTATGGCCTTCCAAGATCATTTTTAAGTTTCAAATAGTTTAGAAGTGTCTTTTGGGCTCCTCCAGACCATTTTCCATCTCTGGACCAAGTCAGTTTGAACTAACACTCCAAACAATTTTTATCATCCATCATTGCCTTCATAAGCTCAGGAAGGTAAATTGGCATTGAATGGTACAGCTAGGAGAGAGAGAGTTAGGGGCTTAAATTTTGTCCATTTTTATGGGTAAAATTAATATTTAAATCATTTTAATTAGTTTTCATATTGGTGGCCTATTCTTTATGAATGATCGTTAAGAACGACAACAGGTCAATATGGCCTATTCATCTGAGAGGGGTTTGTTCTTACACATGTTTCTATAGATCATAGAACAATGGAGAGGAATTATTTTGAGGGTGGTTTTTATATGTATTTTATATCCTTTACATGGTGTTTTCATCACCCAAATAATCTCTATGAGATGCCTTCACTTGGAGAGAGAATGTGTTGGTGTATAGGTTGTTTTAGTGGGTTCTTATACAAGTATTTATTTTATATTCATGGTATTGATTATAAAAAGTTTATAATTATTAATTTTTCATGAAAACTCCCTCATTTCCATGGATAAATTTTTATTTTGTCTCATATGTCTCTTTGTCTATGATCTTCAAGTGTTCTTGATGTTGGGAACATGGTTTGTGATTGCACAGTCTAATAGAGGTTTGAAGTTCCAATTTGGTTCAAATACCACTGATACATCATGTTGTAGTTTATAATACCTTATTACACCATTATAATCATGATAAATATGATGATAAAGAGCTCAAAAATACATTCTAATGAGAGTTCACAGTTATTTCCTTCAAATGCATGTTATACGAACTGTAAGAATAAATGGAAGATGTTTAGGATTCATGAAGAGGCCTAATACATATATTCCTGTATGAAATTTCCTATAGATACCTAATTTTCACCACAAAATTACTTCCAACTAACTAAGAATGCTCTAATTCATAACTCACAGGCTTATGCATTACAATGGTTGTATGCAGTCTGTATAGGACTGTAAAGTAAGTGGAGGGTGACTATGGTCATTGTCTTGAGTTTTTTTAACCATTGAGTAATGATATAAGAAGGGGTATTGATGTGAATAATTTTGATAAGTCTAAGGACTTATGAAAGATAACTTTTATACCTATAAAGTTCAATGAGACCTATAGGCATCAAGCCTGTAGGTCCTCATTTTGGAACATGGTCATTACTCCCCAACACAAAGTGAAACCAAGATAGGGAAGGTTTGACTATAATACAAATTAAAGAAAAAGATTAAAATCATCAAAGAGGACTAGTCCACTCACTGTCAATTTTAAATGGTCTAAGCATTCAATATGCAATCAACACCCTCTAGCTCTCTCCTATAATCACCTACAGTATGGTATACTTGATGACAAGTGAAAAAATGATTGAAAAGTGTCACAAAATAACAAACATACCTTTTGGATAATGAAATAAACCCTTCGTAAAGGTTTGGATCATTCAAACATTATGGTAAGAGAGAACTCAATCTGTAACTCCTGACATAGTCATCACCCTAATAGGGATACCTATAGGTCTATATAGACCTGTAGGGTGGTTTGAAGGTAACATAGGTCTTTGTTAGAGACATTATAAGACCATTGAGAAGTGACAATGTGAGTGTGTAATGGTTTGATAGGTTTTAAGGTTCAGGAACTCAAATAATGGTTTTGTGTAACCCAAACATGATATTCCATACCCTAGAAGCACCTACAGGCCTACTCAAAGGATTGGTCTATTCTCAAACTAAAAGGGTGAGGTAAAGCATGTATGATAAAAGGTTTGAACTCAATTGAAGATTTAAGTAGGTTAAATGTCATGGAGAAGATTAATGGTGAGATGGTAGGGTCTCAAATCCACAGAGAGCAGTCAAGAACCCTAGAAGTCACCTATAGGGGGCTAATGAGAAGTAAACAGGTAACCAGGCAAGGAATGAAGAGATAGAGGTTTATTTGAGAGGTATTTGAAACATAATGAGACTCCATATAATTTAAAATCCATATTAGGATATAAATGATGAGAATGGTGATGATCAAATTCAAAACATAGTCAAAATACCCTATAAAAGCATCTACAAGCTACCTTCTAAGGACATATACAGGACACATGAGGAGATGTAGAGCCAAGAATGTATGAAAATGTTTGAAACCCCATTCATAATTTCAAATAATGATTATATTCCATTGGGAATATCAGTAAGATAGAAGGAGGCTATATCTAAAATTGAGGTTTCTAAACCTCTAAACATAGTCATACACTTAAGCACCACCTATAGGCCTATTTAAAGGGCCAACTCAGTTTCAAAACTCAAGGAGAGAATGATAAGATTGTTTGAAATAATATTGAACATATTTGAGACTTAAATCAACATTAAATACAATTTAAAAGGTCAATTATGTGGGAGATGAAGCCTTGGAACACAAGGTGCACTCAAGTGACTCTCTTATGACACCTACAGGCATATAAGCACAGGATGGTCTCAAAGCCTAAGTGAGAAACTAAAATGCATATAGCGACTCTAAGGTCCACCTCAGAGTGTCATAATGTCATGATATTACTTTTAAAATAAAAGGAACCAAGAGGGAACTAGATAATATTGAATAAACTGGTCTCTAAACCCCATACATAATCAAGATAAACATACAGGCATACTCACCCTTTTAGGCAAGTTTTGCCTAAATTAAATGAATATGAAAAGGTTTGAGGGATTTAATTTGGAATGATATTAAAAAAATTAAACACATAAATTTGAATGCTTAGGTCTGATAACAAGGTTAGAAGGTTAAATACTCAGTCTAGGCTTCAAAACCCTGCACACAGTCACAACAGACCCAACTGGTCATGAGATAATTTGATGTTTAAGACCTCAATAGGCAGAATTATGATATGAAAATTCATATAGATGGTAGTGATGGGTTGAAAAAAAAAATTCATATAAATTTCAAGTTCAGACAAATAGTGGAAGTATTCATTATTTTATCTCAGACCCTGCCCACTCCTTGGGCAAGGGCAGGCATGAGACCTAGAGGTCCACTTGAGCTCAAATGGCACAATTTAGGTTTCAAAACTTCATGTGGGTCCTTTGAGGTAGTAAAAATATGTATAAAATGTATCCATACATTCTTAGGTGTAAACACAGTTTAGGTTTCTATTCAAGGCCTTTGAGGGCTAGCAAAGAGAAGATAGACTCTTAAACCCCACACCCTAACTAGTATACCATGAACATAAAGAGGGGTAAAAAAGACTGATAATGAATCTATAATCATGGATATAGTTATTTAAGATGTTTATAAACCTCTCACAGTAGTGGGAAGGAGTTTTGATACCTAGGACTCAAAGTAGACCTCTCATGGGCTTGAGAAATGCTAAGCAAGCCACCCAAGGAACAACTTCAAATGCTCATACCATTGCTCAAATTTTGCATAGGATTGTGAGATTTTTTTAATATTTTAATGGGTATATTAATAAGGTTTTATAATTTTAATGAGGTCATTTAATGATCGTTTCTTTATGAACAATCATTAAGACCCCAAACAAGTCTTAAACCTCTCTAAAACCCTGATAGTGACTAGTCATGGAGAAAATAGATGAAATGCATATCTAATTAAATATTTTGATCCTAAAACATATTGTATGTTTTTTTTACTCCAATTATTATATTCACATGTACTTTGATGCTGATTTCACTTGTATGAATTGGTACAATTCCCTATTTTTGCATGTTTTTGGTGTTTAACAGGTGTTATGAGAAGGTTAGAGCTTTTAAATCATGGTATGAGGTCATTTGGGAATTTTACTAGCTATTAAAATCCAAAATTTTTTACATTAGGTTCTTTAGGTGATTGAACCAGGCCTATTTGTCAAGGTAGACTCAAATAGGCTCAAAATGAGACTAGGCGGTAAGGCCATTTCTTGGTTTGCATACTTTCACAACGTCTCAGGACCCCAAAATTAACATGGAGGTTGGTTTTGTCCTATTTAAATTTAATCACATGATTTTTTGTTATTTCACAAGTTTTTTAAAAGTATAGAGAAATAAAATAGGGTCCTAAGCAAGGAAGCCTAATTGAGACATAATTCAAGAGAGAGAAAGGCAAAAAAAATGGGTTTCCACTCAAAGTTCAAATATAAAATTTGAAATGGAACTATAAGTAAATATAGGGTCCTATAATACTACCTTATTTTATCAATATCATTTGTACAACTCCCTACACATGGAGGTTTACAAGTAAAAGGGGCTACAAGGAAACTAGGCCTAATGAAGACTAAAGGAGAAAAATGAGTTCTTGGGAGTTGTTAAAAGAACCAAAATAGTGTGTTTTAGTCCTGATAACATATTTTAATAATATTCATCTATTTTGGATTATATAAAGAAGGTGCACTTGAGTTTTGGGTCACTTGGACTAATCTAGGCATGAGAAATAGAGAGTTTCAAGACACCTATGCACTTGAATGATGGAATGGTAGGTTAGAGGAGTTTATTAAGGCATGTAATTTGTTCAATGATTTATTTTAGATTATTTCAAGGTAAATTCATAGTTTTAAGGTCCATTTGTCGCTCTTTTCATGCAAACAAGGGCAGCTTTCAAGAAGCTAGTCAAGGTTTCAAGCAAGATTGTAACCCCTATGCCACTTGGAAGGTTGGAACTACTATAGGAGTGATACACATGGCCTTGGAGATATGTTGTGATTGATTCATAACTCCCTTTCTATTTTTAATTCTCATGGACACTTTTCACTCTTTCTTTACCACACCCCTTTCTCTCTCTCTTCACACTTTTCTATAAGAGTAGCCACTTTTGGCTAAGTTTGTAATATCCACACATGGTATCGAAAATACATACTAGTTTTAATACTAAATTTGAATTTGAATAAATATTTCCAATCTGGTTTTGACTTCATAACTTCTTATCTAAGTGTGTGAATTAGTGCATAGTGGAATGACAAGTGATAATCATCTATCCTTGTGTTTATTTTACTCTTTCATGTTTTGTGAAAGTATTATACTCTCTAAAAGGTTACATGAATTGTAGTTGTTATCCTTTTCTATCTCTAAGTTTAAATAATATCATTATTATCTACAATCAGACCTCTTTTTCATTTACCTTGAGAAGTACAATGCATATCAACTTCATGTTTCAAACACTTATGTTAGAGCAATCTAGGATGTTGAAGCTAGTCTTGTGAGTCATATTTCATACTATAAGTATATGTTAGTCTAGTGTAGATCAATTTGATGTATCACCTAATTAAAATAGGTTAATTTCATGTTCTCTCTCTCCCTTTTCATCCCAAACAAGCAAGTAGTATAGGTGATAAGCTATCAAAGACAAATCTAGGGAGCTAACCCTTCAATCTAGAGGTTTTACCTCTGCTATAAGAAACCTATAGGCCTAGAGATAATCCAATGTTTCACTCAATTTGGATAAGTCTTGAACTCCCTTGGAAGGCTTAGAGTTAATCCAATGTTTCACTTAATTTTGAGAAGGCTTGAACTACCTCTCCAAGGGTGCAAAATTGAGTGACAACACATACCACTTTAGAAGTTGTTTATAATTTCATCAAAGAAAATATCTTAGTAAGATATGGTGTTCGATAGAAGATAGCAAAAAATAATTCTTCAATTTTTCTTCCTTGGATTTGATTAGATTCTACCATGGCTATGGCATTTCATTGTCCCACTCTTCATACTATTATCCATAAGTAAATGGTAAAACTAAATCAAGCAATAAAATATGGTTACCATCATTCACAAGTTGGTTGATGGGAATAAGAAGAATTAGCACAAAAATTTATATGATGCATAGTGGGTGGATCACATAACACTAAATAAATCCATAGGTATGTCCCCATTTTAGTTGCTCTATGGGATTGATGTGTAAATTCCAATAACACTTGAATTTCTTGCACTTTAGTTAGCCAAGGCCATTAAGAATCAGAACATTGAAAGTCCCTCAAATAAAAGGATTGTCTATTTAAATAAACTTGAAGAATATATATCTTGAGTTATTGACAGAATTTACAAACATCAGGATCAAGTAAAAGTCCTTTTTGATAAAAAAGCAAAGAAAAAGGAGTTTTAGGTAGGAGATCATGTTCTTATGTGGGATGAGTGCAAAGAACCAAAGGGAAGTTGTGGAAAATTTGACTCCTTATAGATATGCCCCTTCAAAATTAGGTACTTTTATGGAGACAACACTTTCTACTTGGCCTATAATGATGGCACACATTTGTCATTTCCCTACATTAAGTAATATCTCAAACATTACTTCAAGTGAAATTAATAAGTCCCTTGCATGTAAGTATGTATATAACAATTTTGGTTGCTTTTACCTTCCATCATTTTTTTTTGGCTTGTTTTATGTTGTGTCATTTTTTTCATTTCTTTCTCCTTATTAGTTGATTCTCTTGCCTTTGTAATATCTTTATTTGTCCTAAGTGAGTATTTTTAACAAAATTCAAATGACTTTGTAACCCAATAAAGATACACTTGTCTGCAAAATCAAAGTCTATAGTTCTCTCATCCTTTATAGTTTGAGGTCCTCAATCTAAGCCAACTAATATCCTGATTTTCAAATGAAGGTCAAAAAGCTAAGAATACTAAATCTTTTGACTGCATATGATCAATTTGAGTCAAAGATGGTCAAATTTATCTCCAAGTCAAAATTTAGTGTATGAAGAATTCATTGTCAAAAGTCAATAATTGGTCAAATTTTTGAAAATAAAATAGAGAAAATTCAAAATTGGCTAAATTTTTAGCCTTGTCAAATTTTGATCACCTGCCAAAAAAAGGTCAGAACTTTGCCTATTGCCTAGAAAGTTATTGTAACATGGCGTATGTTTGAACACCCATTAGAATATGATCACCTTCCAAATACACATGCATACTTTGACATGTGTCCAAATACTTATCAGTATCTAATGCCTCTACAAACATACTTTTTAGATACTAACATAAGCTCGAGCACCCCAAGTTTTATGTAATTAATTCACAAGATTCATTTACATGTGTGATGGTTTTAAAACTTGGTTTTAAATCCAATTATTTCCATAATTTCTAAATCATTCTATTATACTCTCACTTGTAATATTTCCTTCACGTGATCTTTGAAATTATTGTGGTTCATTGATTCAACTTAGTTTCAACAAATGAAAGCTAGGGTTTATAGTTGATTGACTTGACATTGATATTTTCATAATTTCCCTCAATATTTGATCAAATCCTAGAGATTTATTTTAGAGCATATCCAAAACACTTTGTAGGAAATTAATTTTTCATGGTATGGATTATCATAATTTACAACTGGTCTAAACATCATTCAGATCTTGACCCTCTCATATAGATGCATCCATATATTTTGAATGTTGTCTAAACATATGTCATATTTTGTAAGTTTCTCAAACCACCATCAAATTTTGAAGCCTGCCTAAACATCTATCAGGATTCGATACCTTGTTGGTCACCCATCAAATTCCAATCACTTACTGAGCACCTAATTAGACTATAATGCTTATCTAAATGCATATCAAAACTTGATCATCATTCAATCACATCATCAGACTATGACCATTTTTTAGACACACTTCCAGATTATATACTCTAAACATGCACTCCTTGAACTCTATTTTTTGCATATGTACACCCTAAAATCTATTTTTGCTTAAATAAGGCTAGATTTATATTTATCTTTACAAGGTCAATTTAGGTTCTAGTTTTTATCACAAGCAGGTGATTTTCATCAAATGTCAAAATTCAGGACCCTAATCAAGGATACTCTTAATAAAATCACTCTGAATAATACCTATCCAAAAAAAAGTCTCCAATTAGAAGAATACATAGATATGAAGTATCAATTTCAAGGACTTATTCCACCCTCGCATATAGAATCAAATGTTAAAGAAATAATAGATATTGATCTAGGTCATATCAATATGAAAGAATTATGGAATAGAATCAATGGGGTCCATAAGACATATTATGGACAAAACATCCACAATAGTGGATTGGCTCAAATAGCTACATTTCTTATTTCAGTACAATGTCCAGACTAGTGATAACAATTTCGAAGAATATGATCTAGAAGAAAGGGAAGTCAAGAATCCAAATGGTAAGTATATCTTAAGTTTAGGTCTAGAGCATATTGATAATCTACTATAGTTACCTAAGAAACAAGCATTTGTTAATTTGAATCCCACATGTACATAATAATTTTGGGATTCTAACACTAGTTCCTATTCTAAATGGGTCAACAAGCAATGGTTAACAAAACCAAGGCATACATCAACCAGGTTTCCTAATAATCTTTCCGAATTTAAATTCATGATTGAAATTAATGATATGATCACACTCTTACATAGAGTAGTGTGGATCCCACTTGTGAGAAATTTATAAACATGGATATACATATACATAAGGATTATTCACCAAAATAATCAATACATCAATTGGGGATAATTAATCAGTGATTTATTCACAAATAATTAACAAATGTTAAAACTACTTCCAAATTCTATATGACCTCTTATCTTATTTTTGTTGTTACTAGAAGAAGATTCTATAGTGATTTGAATACAGTAGGTGATATGCAGACTGTAAAATAATATGACTTCTATCCTCAAATTTCATTAAATGAAAGTTCACGTGATTTATGTAGAGTAAATGATACATTTTAATAATATGTGATTCAAATTTTTGAACCAAAATTGTATAATTTGAGAATATCAATTCAAGCTTCTATAGACATTTCTAGAAGGGAAGCTTGGTTCATACAATTTCCAACTTTCACATACATGAGAATTTATGGTTATGAAATTACTTTGTATATACACCTAAGGTATGTGGATGACAATTGTGCCTTAATGGAACTTATAGACACTGGAAAACCACACACTATGGTTCCATGTGTCGAAACACCCTTAGACCCCATAAGGACCAACCCTGACCTTTCGACTGCTAACCAAACCTAACTCACATTAACCCACCTTTTCCCAAACTTTTCCTTTAACCCTTGACCACTGATAATCACCCTAATTATCAATGGTTAGGCCTGACCACTGATGGTCAGGTTTCCACCACTTGAATAGTCAAATGCCAACTTTAACTATAACTTGCTTTTTTATATTTAGATCATCTAATTCATGTGTAAGTCAATGCATGTGAAAGCTAAATTTGAACTACTTGTTGAATCTCTTATCAACATATTGTTGCACCTCTCCTTACATCTTATATTTAGAGAGGAGGAGAGAGTGAATTTGTATCCAAAATTGATCAAGCATCTAGATCCAGAGCTTCTTGCATCAGTACTTCTTTTTACAAGTGTTCTTCCTATGACCCAACTAACCAGCAACTATGATAGAGATCCAAAGTGTTTTCATCCATCGACCAACAACAAAGTATTGTTGCTCTACAAAAATTTCCCTAGACTCCATCAATGATTTTATCAGTCAATCACCTCAACCATTCATCAAGTCAACAACCAACAAGCTAAGTATCTATTTTCAATCATTTAGTTACTTTGTTTTTATTTCATAATCCACCTAGCCCAAAACCATCTCTCAAAATTCCATTATGTGACCTCATCAAAATAGCCTTTTTTTACTAGACCCAAACCACAGTAACCACTAACAGTCACCGTGATCACCGATAATTTGTCTCGACCATCGATAATTACCCTAACCGCCAATGGTTATCCCAACTACCAATGGTCATTATGTGACAAAATAGCATCAAGATATTTTCACCCACTAGACCTCAACCAAATCCAATTTTCTTTCGCTTTGCCTAATCATAGAGTCTTAACCTATTTTTTGAACCATACCCAACCTATTTAGCATTAGTATTGATCCACTTATTACTATAATTAGTCAATTTCATCTATTATTTTATCAATCACTTCTTGTATTTGATTTTAGTACCTTTTTATATTTATGCAAGTAATTTATCTTTCATTTCTAGAACTTGATTGTTTAAAAGCATGGATTAATAGCCTCCAAGGAATCTTGTGCTTCTTAGATCTAACTTGCTAGGTAATCCACCCCACTATCTAACAAATCAAACCATTTATTTAAGTGATTTATTATCTATAGGTCATTCCTCCCAAGCCAAAGAAAAGTATCTACAACCATTTGGATCAATGTGTGTACATCATACCAGATTTTTCTACCATACCCTTCTCAAGTTTCTTTTTTCTTCCTTCTAAATAACATAAGCAAAATTTCTCTTAAACATTTTGGCATGCCCCGTGGGACCCTTGAGTCATTTCTTGGGTTTATAGTTGCATCTAGGTACTTCTTTCTTCTTATCTTTTTTATCATATAATGAAATAAAAATTTCATTTTGGGCCTAAAATTGACTACATCCATTATTTACTTGCTTATTTTATCTCACATAGCTTAATTAAAGCAAAGTAATCCAATCATAGCTTCATTCTTATCACACACACAAGACCAAACCACTTACACTTAATCAAGCACCAAATATTGACATAAGGCCTGACTGCAATTTCATTACCTAATGATCACCTTTTTTGGCTATCTTACTTAGATTTCATCACCAAGGGGACAACCAACTCAGCTCTCTAGTTGAGTATAATATTTGGCAATCGCTATATCTTGGCTAAGCACCTAACACCCTTATCATTGTAGTGTGTGAAGTGAAGGATTAGGCCCCAATATCAAGCCATGTATTTATTTTCAATATAGATCCCTTTGAGAGCCTAAACATAACCTGAAACTAACCATAGACTTATTTTCTATTACCTGCTCTACAAGCCAATTTAGATCACACAATTATTAAAGCTTAAGGCATAAGACACAAGAGAGACTAAAAATAACCTTAGGATTTAATGTGCTTTAGTGTGTGTTTTGATTCCTTGATTTTTCTTGTCTTTTCTTTATTTGAGTTATGAGATTGTTTGTCTCTTCTTCTTTTCTTTACTTACATGGTTTTGACTAAGCAACAAATAAGAAACCAAGCAAACCAGGACCCACTTCCTAATCATCCTTCTTCCTCTTCTCCTTCATCCATGGAGTACATCTCAGATGCAGAGAGTTTTCCCCATCCTTCTAGGAGTCCTTCCATCCCTTGATAGTTGCCCAAGGTGATGTAGACTTCGCCACCTATCTAGATAACAACTCCATAGCCCTCTAGCATTACCTTAACACCATATCCCACTGTACCCTTGCTTTGGTTCCACCTATTTACCAACCTTATGGCATTCCATCCCACCTTATGGGTGACACTTATGTTACTATTGACCATTTTTTGCCCAAAAGGCCAAAAATCGGTCCCCTTCTATCCGTGCTATTCTAGGCCATTTCATTTTTCAATTTTGCATGAATCTGTCAATTTCTACAGACTCTGTAGAATTTCTATGGACTCTGTAGGTCTAAATTTATGGACTATGTAGGTGGAAAATCTATGGACTCAGCAGGTTAGTCCTTTGGTGCATGAAGGATCAGTTTCAGAAAGTGCTGGGTTTTACAAGGCTTCTTTTGGCCCTTGTCTAAAGAAAATCAAGAAAAGTTGGCATCTTTAAACCATTGAACCGGTTCAAGGTCAAGTTCGACCACTTGGTTCATTCAGTTTTGGTTCAATCAGCTTGTTCAGCACTAGTTCAACATGCTAGTACAATGCTTCAATTGGTTCAATCAGCTTGGTTCAACGCGTTGGTTCAATGCATTGGTTTAATGTCTTGGTTCATTTCACTTGGTTCAATGTTTAAGTTCATCGGTAGGTTCATCATCTTAGTTCAACGGGCTCAACACATAGTGTTGAACCATTGAACTGGTTCAAAAAATTAATTTAGTTGCTTGGTTCATCAGCAAGTTCAAAGGCTTGGTTCACTTGGCATCGGCACGCAACATTGAACCGTTGAACCAGTTCAATCACTTGGTTCAATGCATCAGTTTAATCACTTCATTTAACGTCATCAGAGCATCAGTTTAATTCAAGCAGCTCGATGCGTAGTCTTGAACCATTGAACTGTTGAACCAATTTTTGGTTCAACAAGTTGGTTCAATGGCTTAGTTCAAGGGTGTGTCCCAAAGCCGAAAGGCACAGCCAAAGGTCCAAAAGCCCTTGTGGAGGGCAGTTCAAAGTCTAGAAGCCCTTGCGGAGGGTAGAGAGAGTTTTGAAAGAGCCAAAGGAATTCCTTCAGACAAAAGGCCTAAAGGAATTTGGGGGGAAGATCAGTTCAAAAACGCTGCCAGTGCAGGGGGAAGTCAAAGAGCCCAAAGAAAAGGACAAAGAGTGGCCAATTCCTACAGACTTTTGTCCACAGGAAAAAAGCCCAAAACAAAAGCTTGCAAAGTAGAAAATTCATAAAAAAGGCCTAATGACTTTTGCCAAGGATGGTGACATCTCGAAAGCTGTCAAGTTTAAGCAGATGAACTAGCTATTGGGTGACGGCCGCGTGAACGTCAAATTTAACACATTGAAATAGTTGTTTGCTTTTGAATTAAAAGAGCGCCAACCATGGAAAGAGCCCAAGGAATGTAGAGACCTACCAGAAAATCACCCTCGAGGGCTGAAAGAGCAGGAAGAAGACAAGGAGCAGAAAAGACAAAGCATCCAAGTGGCAAGATATTGCCAGATGAGCAGCGCAACCTATTTTTTCCAATTGGAATTGATGAGGGGACAAATTGTAGTCTGTCTGTAGAAAAGAGGCACAACCATGTTCTTGCATTAATGTTTGAACACCAAAGTCAATTTTGGTGATTGTACAGCATGGTTCCAGCAGGCCTTTTCTAAAGAATGACACTAGTAACAGTGGTTTCCTCTTCCCAAGGTTCATAACGCACATGGGCCACTGGCAGAAAAGGGCACCAAAATCTTTCCCAAGAAGCACCAAATTATCTTCTTCTTTCTATATATTGTAAAAATTCTCATTGGAGAAAGGATCGACTCTTAGCCTTAAGGCAAAACTCTACCCAAAATCTCTTGGGCTTGTAAGGTAGAGCTACCAGATTTTACCTTGAATCGAAACCTCACATTTTTACCTCCATTCTGAGTTTTGCATCTTTAGTATGTGTCTATGCCTTGATTCTATGTTAGGTCATTTTCTTAATGCTTTTGCAGGATGATTTCAGCATGTCTAGTGCATTTTTGAGTTTCCTTTTATAGGTCTGTCAGAAGTGTCCCTAGAGGAGTATAGGTGAAGTGGATAGGTTGTTGCAGTGTGTCTTAGAACACCTCTAGTAGTTATTTCCTCCCTGTATCTCCACGGACCCCTAACCCACTGATGCAAAAGGTTTTCTCATGTCAGATGAAGTGTATGGGAGCTATTTCTCAGTGGAAAGTGTATGTTCGAGTGGAGTAGATCACACATTTTCTGGTGTATCACCTTTTAATTTTTTGGCTTAGGTTCTATTGTTAGCAATAGGAGAAACCAGGGCCTAAATGATACATCAGAGGGAGCTAGCCCTTATCTAGAGACTCTCCCCTCCAGCTTCACCGATCCCAGAGGTGAGAGGGGAATTTCCATTGTTGCGTGTGGAAGGGCAAGAGCTAGGTGTCCTACCCCCAGGTGCAATCCACTACGTCAACAATTTTTGGCACACTCAGTGGGACTCACTAGGACAGGTTTTGTCTAAAGAGTTGAAGAATTTTTGGTGTGTTCTTCAACCAACCAGCCTTTGGAGGCTTTTGCATCAACACCAATGGTGACTCTAAGTTGAATCAGCTAGTTAAGCAACCCTGGTGCCATTAAGAAATCACTTTTATATGTATAATCCCTTTGCACAAGATCATGGATCTTGTATTCCTTCATATGACTCTAATCAGACTCAAAAAAATTAGATAATCCCCTCAAGTAGCTTTCATAGTCTCCCTCAACTCCCTCAGGGCACTGATCCTAATGGCAACCTCCTGACCTGGGGGAAAATAGTGGAATCATGGGGCAGGAAAGAGGAGAAGAAAGATTTTGCTCAAAACCTTAAAGAAGATAAAGCTGCTCCTACCCATGATTCCTATGATATCTAAGAGGCTATCATGAGCAACAATGAAGAAGAAATCATCATCAATGCTCCTTGTGAAGACCTCATCAACAATGGAGAAGACTCAGGGCATGCATACATGTGGATGTTCCAATAATATGAAGAGGAACATAAGCATGGTGAGCTCTCTTCCCCTTTGTTTGATGAACTTCCTTGTTGTTTTGATGAGGAGGACTACTATGCTAAAGATCCTTGAGTTGGAAGAGGACCAAATGGATGCCTTTGAACATCTAAAAACTCTGGTCCTTGAGTAGGAAAAGGAAAGGCTAGTCTTCCTTAAGGAAAGCCTTGAAGAAGAAAGTTTTGAACAGAGAGGTGATGTTCTGTGGGATGAGCAATCAGTTTATGATTCCATTTTAGACATCATCACAGTCATCCTTCTTCAAGAAGGCCAAGAGGAAGCAGAGGATGAGTCTAACAGGGTTTTCAATGAACCAGAAGGAAACAGGTCAGACCATGATGCACTGTAAGGGAGATATACATATCAAAGGGCTTATGGTGATGAACTAGCAACCATTGATTTCTTAGTGAAATGCACCAGCATGAAGGACCAGCATTCAATAGGCCTCCAAGGACAAGAAGAATACATGTATGTTAGAGGCATGTTTGAATCTAATCCACTTGGATACCAGCCAACTCAGGTGACAAGCAAGAGGAGCAGGTCACCAAATCTCCTTTTCATTCAGCTACTTGCCTAGCACCATAAGTCTTCTTGGCAGGAAGGGGACTTAGGAAGTTTCCCTTTTGATCCAGGAGGGAGGCAAACATTCCTTGTTAGTTGTACATAGTAGTTTGCTTTTAGTTGTCTTTCCTATTTTCCCAAAGTGCAGTTTGCACAAGTAATGTTTTTTAGCCTTGTGCATTTCCCTTTGGGTGTGGGGTAAGAAGCTTCATGTTTGATTCTTGTATCTTTGGGGCTATTTCTAACCTTTCTTCATAGCTACATCTAACTCCGTGCCTAATGGACTGCAAGGCAATTGGACTTTAAGCATAGTAGGCATGCTTCCCTTGGGAGTCGCCAATATGTTGACCATTTTTTACCCAACAGGCCAAAAATCGGTCCCCTTCCATCCTTGCTATTCTAGGCCATTTAATTTTTCAATTTTGCATGAATCTATCAATTTCTACAGACTCTGTAAAAATTCTATAGACTCTACAGGTCTAAATCTACAGACTCTGCAGGTGGAAAATCTACGAACTCAGGAGGTTAGTCCTTTGGCGCATAAAGGATCAGTTTCAGAAAGTGTTGGGTTTTAGAAGGCTTATTTGGGCTCTTGTCTAAAGAAAATCAAGAAGAGTTGGCATCTTTGAACCATTAAACCAGTTTAAGGTCAAGTTCGACCACTTGGTTCATTCAGTTTTGGTTCAATCGGCTAGTTCAACACTAGTTCAATGTGCTAGTTCAACGCTTCAACTGGTTCAATCAGCTTGGTTTAACGTGTTGGTTCAACGCATTGGTTCAATGCCTTGGTTCATTTCACTTAGTTCAACATTTAAGTTCATCGATAGGTTCGTCAGCTTAGTTCAACATGCTCGACATGCAGTGTTGAACCGTTGAACCAGTTCAATGAATTAGTTCAGTCACTTGGTTCATCAGCAAGTTCAAAGGCTTGGTTCACTTGGCATCGGTGCACATCATTGAACTGTTGAACTAGTTCAATCACTTGGTTCAATACATTGGTTTAACATGTCATTTTAATCACTTGGTTTAACATCATCAGAGCATCAATTTAATTCAAGCGGCTCAGAGTGCAGTCTTGAACCGTTGAACCAATTTTTGGTTCAATAGGTTGGTTCAATGGCTTGGTTCAAGGGTGTGTTCCAAAGCTGAAAGGCACAGTCAAAGGTCTAGAAGCCGTTGCAAAGGGCAGTTCAAAGTCCAAAAGCCCTTGTGAAGGGCAGAGAGAGTTTCAAAAGAGCTGAAAGAATTCCTTCAGACAAAAGGCCCAAAGGAATTCGGGGGGAAGCTCAGTTCAAAAAGGCCGCCAGTGCAGGGGGAAGTCAAAGAGCCTGAAGAAAAGGACAAAGAGCGGTTAATTCCTGTGGACTTTTTTCCATGAGAAAAAAACCTGAAATAAAATCTTGTGAAGTAGAAAATCCACAAAAAAGACCCGATAACTTTTGTTGATGATGGTGATGTCTCGAAAGTTGTCAAGTTTAAGCAGACAAACTAGCCGTTGGGTGACGGCCACATGAACATCAAATTTAACATAGTGAAATAGATGTTTGATTTTGAATTAAAAGAGCACCAACTATGGAAAGAGCCCAAGGAATGTAGCGACCTACTAGAAGATCGCCCCTGAGGGCTGAAAGAGCAAGAAAAAGATAAGGAGTAGAAAAGACAAAGCATCCAAGTGGCAAGGGGAAGGCAAGTTATTACCAGATGAGTGGCGCAGCCTATTTTCTCCAATTGGCATTGATGAGGGGACAAACTACAGTCTATTTGTAGAAAAGAGGCACGGCCATGTTCTTGCATTAATGTTTGAACACCAAAGTCAATTTTTGTGATTATACAACATGGTTCCAGTAGGCCTTTTCTAAAGAATGACATCAGTAACATTGGTTTCCTCTTCCCATGGTTCAGAACACACATAGGCCACTGGTAGAAAAGGGTGCCAAAATCTTTCCTAGGAAGCACCAAGTTCTCTTCCTCTTTCTATATATTGTAAAAAATCTCATTTGAGAAAGGATCGACTCTCAGCCTTAAGGCAAAACTCTGTCCAAAAGTCTCTCAAGCTTGTAAGGCAAAGCTGTCAGATTTTACCTTGAATCAAAACATAGAATTTTGACCTCCATTATGAGTTTTGCATCTTTAATATTTGTCTATGCCTTGATTCTGTGTTAAGTCATTTTCTTAATGCTTTTGTAGAATGATTTCAGCATGTCTGATGCATTTTTGAGTTTCCTTTTACAGGTTTATCAGAAGTGTTCGTAGAGGAGTATAGGTGAAGTGGATAGGCTACTGCAGTGTGTCTTAGAACACCTGTAGTAGTTATTTCCTCCCTTTATCTCCATGAACCCCTAACCCACTGATGCAGAAGGTTTTCTCATGTCAGATGAAGTGTATGGGAGCTATTTCTTGGTGGAAAGTGTATGTTCAAGCGGAGGAGATCACACATTTTTTGGTGTATCACCTTTTACTTTTTTGGCTTAGGTTCTATTTTTAGCATCTCTCTCTCTCTCTCTTTTCATCCCCCCCTTTTCACATTTGTTTTTTAGCAGTAGGATAAACCAGGGCCTAAATGATACATCAGAGGGAGCTAGCCCTTATCTAGAGACTCTCCCCTCCAGCTTCACCAGTCCCACAAGCGAGAGGGGAGTTTCCATTGTTGCATGTGGAAGGGCAGGAGCTAGGCATCTTGCCCCTGGGTGCAATCCACTATGTCAATAGTTACCACCATCTCCACCCAACCTCTAGTTACCCAAGCATCATCCTCTACCAATAACCCCACTGATACTACCATTTATAACCAGCCCACATAACCAAGCACCACCTAAACACCCAATTCCCTAACTAATAACCCTCCTAGCATAGGATAAACCCAACCTTTAAGCACTGGTACATCCCTTACTATAGGAGTACCCTCTGCTAGTGCCACTACCATTCTTCAAATTTTGGTGGTTCCAACCTACCTACCTCCACTATGTTTCAAATTTTGGTGGTTCCCATACTTTCTACCCTTCCACCCATCAGTGCCAAAGTGACTACCTATCCTCTATCTACTAACCCAACCATACCTCCTACCCAACCTACGTTAATACCTCAATAATCACCCATTACACAAAAACCAAGCGACATCCCTAACCCATAAGGGTATGTACCTCTACCTTCCACCCAACCGCCTATCTCCACATATTTGTATGTGGAATCATCTCAACCACCCATGACCATATACTAGTATGTAGAAACTTCTCAACCCCCCACCAACTACCCATATGTTACACCTACCCAAACCCAACACAACCTACCTTACAATTATGGGGGTGCACAACTCCAAACCAACCTTGTCAAAATGTTATGGATAAAATGACTACTTTGGAGTCATCTATTTTTGGAGTTCATAATACGTTATCATATGACCAAATCTATAATGAACCAATTCACCCATTTGTCCCCATTTGACCATATCCTCCTCAATGGGAACTTCTAAAGTTTTTGAAGTTTGAGAGTAAGGAGGACCCTCAATAGCACCTAAGATCATTTAGGCATTCATGTTATATGATTGACTACAATGATTCTCTCCTTATTTGTACCTTCCTCATGTCTCTATCAGATCTAGCACTAGATTGGTATAATGTTATTATAAATCACTCCCTATTTTATTTTTCCCAACTAGCTCAAATATTCTTAGATCACTTTTCTATAAACATCTCTAATAAAGTCTCCATCACTAATCTTTACTCCATTCGATAATTTGATGATGAATCCATTGTTGACTTCATGGCCCGTTGGAGAAGTATCATAAACCAACTCTCCTTCTCTCCACCCCAACCCAAGTTGATTTAACTCTTTGCTCGAGCTTGTGCCAAACACATCTCTACTTTATGGGTTTAAAGCTTTAGGACATTTGATGAAGCTTTCACCATGGTATGCAAACTAGAGAATAGAGCTATTGATGAGGGTAAACTGAAATTGAGAAACAATAACTCTACCTTCAAATAAAATGAGGCTTTCTCCTCTAAACCCAACAACCAAACCAACACTAATTCTAAAAATAAGGGAGTTGTGAATGTGGTTGTCCTTAAAATTGCCCCTCTACTTGTTGTCAATTAATCCAACTCTTCCAATTTCCCAAATCAAAATACCAAGAACCCAAATTGAAACACCCAAAACTAATTTATTCCACTAAAGGAGTCATATGCTTTGGTCTTTGAGAAATTACTAAAAGCCAATATCATATAAATTCCCCCAATCAAACCTCCACAGCAATTCAATTCTTTAAATCATGTACCTGGTTGGTACAAGGACAACAAATTGTGCACCTTCTACTGATTCATTAGAAAAGACATTAGTAGATGTAATACCTTCAATAAAATTATCCAAACTCTCATTGACAAATGGAATCTTGTATTAGATAACCCCAATGCACCCCCAAACTAATCACTTGACATCTTCAGACAACCATTTCCCAACCATGCTCCTTCTACCAATAATGAAAGCAAAGAAAAACCTTTTCATGCTCATGAGGCCCATAATATCAATATGGTTCTTGGTGAACTTACTACTAAGGAGACCATCAACCAAATCACCTCTTCCCCTACTCCACTTGTTGAGGTAGTGGAGTCACCGACCTCTCCTTTGATATACACATCAGAAGAGGGAACCCCTCTCACTTTATCATTTTATTCAATCATACAACAATCCATTCTTCCTCTATTAATCATGCCTAAGGAAAAAACCACTTTGTCAGCACTTCTCACTCAGGATCCACCCTCCTAGATATTGGAACCTTTTAATGAGGAAAAGGATGAGGTAATTATTCCTTCCCCTCAACCCCTGAGTCTATCTTTTGATTCCACTACCGAGGGATTTAGACCCATCTATAAGCCCTTCTTTAGACTGGTTAAAAAATTAGAATTCATAACCAATCCCAACTTGATCAAGCCACTTTTTGGCAATAGCTTGGATCCCATATAAAACCAAATAGGATCCATTTTTTTTATAACAACCTACCCTTTCCCCTAAAAAATCCACTATTACCACCACCCAACCTTCGGACACCTCTGCCTGTCAAACCATAATAGCACCACCAGAACCAAACTCACCCAAAGTCACCAAATCACCTTCTACTATTATAACCAAACCCACCAAGAACCTTGGCACATTTCCCACCCATAATTTTATATTACCATCAATACATTTGGAACTAAACCCATTAAACCTATCAGACAAACCCCAAGCTAAGCTAACAAAGAAGGTAAGACCACCTAAAAGCCTAAAGATCAAAACTCTACCCCCCCTTTCCACTTTGACCTCTATTTTGGGACCTCATCCCTCTACCCTAATTTCAAAACCATCCATCCCAATCAACACTCGACCACCACTCTTGGTTACACCATCACTCCTTTTGTCCACACATATTCTCATCAAACCACCCATGGACATACCTCCTATATCCCAACTAGCTATAAACAAACTACTTATTTATTGAACATGTACCCCAACACTTTCTAACCCTAAACCCTCATCCTCTCTACCAAAACCCAAACCATCTACCTAGGATACCCATTCACTCAAGTCTTTCACCATCAAAACCACTCTTAGAAGGGCTTCCACCCCCACTACCAAACATAAGCCCTTCACACCTCTACCATCATTATCTGAGTCTTACTCCACCATCTTATAGAGGCTATTACAAACATATTTCTTAACCTTTCCACCCATCAAACCATTTGACACATAGAGTACTAAACCATCTTCGTACAATGATAACATAATATGTTTATACCATAGGACACCTGGGCATGACATAGAGAATTATAAGGCTCTCCAAGTAGCCATCAACTATATCATGAGGATGACTTATTATCAGATGAGCCTCTATTGATCCCAAAACCAATCCAAGAACCCACAGCCATCAACCAACACCTACCTACCCCTCCACTCTTACCTCAAAATGAAGAAGAATCAAATAAATTACCTAGCCTAACCCCTCCTTCATTCCATACCATCCATGTGGTCACGTGATCACAAGCTCAACCAAAGAATAAGGGGAAGACAAAGGTGTCCATTCCATGGACATATCCCTCTTCCTCCACCCAATTACCCATCCAACACCAAACACCTTTACCTTGAACTAAACCAAAAGTGTCTATCTTGGGACCTTCTCACTCCAATCCATCTGAATCAATCCAATGAGTAGTTATGAAATAGTTTCACCAGACACTAGTCAAGATGAGTTTGTACAAACTAATCAATACCTCACCCCACCACTGCCAAGCAATGATAGAAGCATTACAATCTATAGAGGTTAGGCTAGAAGACCCACAACCTCTAGCAACCTTTGTCAAATCCCTTCACATTTCTAACCTTATTACCTTTAAGGATTCAAAAATACCTTTCATCGATCTAGATGACCTAGATCCTCCCCTTTTCATTACTACCTATATCAACTAGACCCACATCAAAAGGGTAATGATTAATGGGGGGATAGTATCAACATTATCTCCTTTCATGCCTATAACCAACTCCAATTACCCAAGAACATCATGTTGAAAACCTTAGTGGTGCTTCGATCATTCAATGATACCATGGCCATAACTCTAGGAAATGTCATCCTTCACATTCACCTAGGACCCCACACACTTCCTAAGCTCTTCTATGTAGAAGGAGAGTTCCAATACAACATCTTATTGGGACACCCTTGGATTCATTCCATGGGTTGTGTGACATCCACCCTACATTTGTTCATCAAATTTGAGCATGAGGGTCAAGTTTTTACCATACAACCTAACTTGAGCCCTTTCACATCATGTAATATGACATACCGACCCAACGACGTTCTCCTTCCTCCATTTAGAAAACCTTCACTGGTAAATTAAAAAATCCCATCTTATTCTACCAATGATGCATCCATCAGTTCTTCCATCCCTTCCTCCCAAATCCCCATAATAGACCCTTTGGAATAAACATTCCATCATCTTTCATTGGGGGATTATCACCTTCTAACCCTTGACACTTTCCCCACTCCCCAAGAGTATGGGAAACTTGACCATCAACCTGGTTATGACCCCAATATTAGAACCATTATTCAATTCAAACCCTCAACTTGTCAAACCAACTTCATCTATGGGGGACTAGATAAACCCCTTGACACTTTTGTTACCTCCTTTTCACCTCAACCATTCATTTATAGCTTCTCCTATCGAGATAAACTAGAATTTGCCAAAACATACCTATATAGGTGTGATTGTAAGGGATTTTCCCTAGGTTAGTATAAACATGAGCCGCATGAGTTGCTTCCAATCAAAACCTAAAAACCTCACAAAAATCATGGCCTCAATTTCATGCCACCTAAACAACAAATGAACCTACCTCCCATTACCATCATTGATGAGGAAATCCCATCCTCATCATCTAATCCACCATCGACAGCTGAGGATTCTAACATCATCCTCCCTAAAAAAAATTTATCAACATGATCAGCCTCAGACCCCTAACTTATGAAAAGGATGGGGCAACCATAACCATTCCTCTGACCCATACTAAGATGATAGGAGATGACTCTCCTACCATTAATATTGTTTAGTGTCAAGATGATGATTCTATTTTCACCTATCTTGATGCACTATATTCATCCATCCACAAATCCCTACCTCCTAAGACTTAAACCATGTTAAATAAATCCACCATGGATATCAACTTTGGGTAATCTGGACAACCCCTGCATTGTCAAAATTGGCCAATCACTAAATTTCAAAGAGCTCTAGGACTTCCCCTCCTTCTTGCAAGACTACAGCATAGCATTTGCTTGGTCTTATAACAACATGCTAGGAATCAACCCCTCCATCACTACCCACAACATAGTCACCAACCATGATGTTAAGCCCGTTAGGCAAAAACTTTAGTGAATGCAACCTCATATATCCTTTCTTATCAAAGAAGAACTTCAACATCTCATATCTATCAATTTCATTCAACCCATTGGCTATCTCCAATAGGTCTCAAATGTCATACCTATCACCAAAGACACAAGGGGACTATGCATTTATGTGGACTTTCATGACCTTAACCTTGCTTACCAAAAAGATGACTTTTTTCTACCAAGCATTAACTAGCTAGTTGATCTTACAGCCAACCATGAGATGTTTTCTCTCATGGATAGATGTTTGGGCTACAATCAGAGCCTAATTAACCCCAAATATCAGCACAAAAATACCTTTATCACCCCATAGGGAACTTTTCACTATAGGGTCATGCCTTTTGGACTAAAGAATACCAGTGCAACCTACCAATGTGTTATGACCTACATCATCCAAGACCTTATTCACAAAATCATCGAGGACTATGTTGATAACCTTGTTGGTAAATCCAAATATCATAAGGACCATTTGGTTGTTCTCAAGATTATCTTTGGGCAATTCATCCATTACCATATCTCCCTTAACCCCAAGAAATGTATTTTTGGAGTCTTGTCAAGAAAGCTCCTAGGCTTTATCATCTCCCTTCAGAGATCAAAGTCTATCCACCCAAAATCAAAGTAATTCTTAACATGCTTCCTATAATCAACCTCAATCAACTCTGCAACCTATAGGGGAAGCTTCAATCCATTCATCATTTTATCTCCCAGCTCTCAGACCGATGTCAACCCTTCCATCATCTTCTAAAGAAGAATGCATCTTTTAAGTGAAAAAATCATTGTTAAAAAGCTTTTGATTCACTCTAAGAGTACCTTTTGTCACCACCTATACTCATCCCTCCCAAAGATGATTAACCTTTTTGTCTTTATCCCTCTACCACTAACCACTCCTTAAGGGCAATGCTTGTTCATCAGGATGAATAACACAAAGAGTAAACCATCCAATACATCAACCACATGCTTGTAGAATACAAAATTTGGTACACCCTTACTGAGAAGCTTTACCTAGATTTGGTCATCATGGACACCAAACTCCACCACTACCTTCTCAACCATAAGACCTATGTCATAACCAATACCGACCCACTCAAATATATGCACTCGAAGCCATACCAAAACCAATATATGGCTAAGTGGCTCATGATTTTATCTAAGTTTGACCTTGATTTTCTTTAGCATAATTCAATTAAAGGGCAAGTCATTTTCAACTAGTTGGCTGAGGCACCATTAGTAGACAATAAACCTCCTCCCTTTGAGTTTTCAGATGATTCTATTACAACCCTCTCTCAAGCAGACTTCACCTATCAATTAACCATGTTCTTTGATGGATCAAAGTGTCAACATGGTGGAGGAGCAAGCATTATTCATATCCCCCTTCCTGTTGAACCTCTTCCTTTATCCTTCAAGCTATATTTCGAATGTACCAATAATATGGCTGAGTATGAAGCCATAGTAATAGGCCTTCAAACTACATTAGCCTTGGGAGTCAAAATTATCAACATCTTTGGTGACTCTTAACTAGTGGTCAATCAAATCAATGGCTCTTACCAGTGTAAGAATGATGTTTTACAGTATTACAAGCAATTATCTGATGTACTCTTAGCCTCATTTGAACACTACCATATCCAAACCACCCTATGATCTATGAACAAGTTTGCCAACACCATAGCTTCCCTCACCTCTTAGATCCTATCTGTACCCTCTAACTCTAATGTGTCTAGTATTATCTATAAACTTACCCAGCTTTATTATGTCACACCAGACTTTCCCACCATATTTAACATAGAGGAGACCCAACCTGACCTTTGGTATCAACAGACCTTCGACTATCTTAACCTTGTCAACATCCTTTCGATCTTTCCAATAATGCTCAAAGAGTGCTTATCCAATGTATCTCATGTTATACCACATTATGGGGAATTATTTATAAACATGGCTTTGATTATCTCATTTATTATTTCCTACATAGTCACGAAGCCTCTTATGCTATCAAAAAAATGCATGATGGGATCTATGGGAGACACTTTAGTGGCCTAGCCATTATAAATTGCATCTTTTACCTTAGCTATTTCTAGCCTACCCTTAACCAAGACTATTGTGATTATGTGAAAAAAGTGTTTTAAGTGTCAACAACACACTAATTTACATCATGTGCCTATCCATAGTCTTCGCATATCCATAGATTTTTGGCCCTTCTCACAATGGGGTCTAGACCTTATTGGTGAAATTAACCACCATTCTTCACAGTGGCATCATTTAATCATCACTATGATTGAGTACTTTACTAAATGGGTATAGGTTATTCCTCTTGTCTCAACCAAAGTGAAAAAGATTGTTGACTTTATCAATCATCACATCATCTATCATTTTGGTGTTCCTCATAAAATCATCACCGATAATGGTAAATCCTTCAAAAATAAACAAGTCCAAGGTCTTTGTGATGCATTTGGTATTAATTTAAGTTTCTCATCTCCCTATCATCCTCAAGCAAATGGATAGGTAGAATTCTCTAACAAAACTCTCAATAACATGTTAACTAAAATGGTCAATGCATCTAATCAAGATTGGCATTTGCACATCCCCTTTGCCTTATGGGCATATCGTACTAGTATTTGAAACCCTATGGGTTCTACCCCATTCTCTCTTGTGTTTAGAGTGAAGGTCATCTTACCTCTTGAAATTTAAATTCCTTTACTTCGCATATCCATACAGGATATCACTTTTGAAGATGATTATCGTTAGCACCATTTATCCCAACTTGAGCTACTTGATGAGCATTTTTTAGTTGCCCTTACCCATATTCATGTCTATCAAGAATGCATCAAACAAGCTTATAACAAGCACCTTAAAGTATAATAATTCAATATCATAGACCTCATCCTAAAGTAAAATCAACATGTCACCAATATGGAGAAAGGTAAATAGGGTAAATTTGCTTTCAATTGGCTTGGACCTTATATCATAATGCACAAGTATGAATTAGGAGATTACTATTTATCCTATCTTGAGGGAAACCCAAAGCTGAAGCCCTCAATGCTTTGTATCTGCATCCTTTCTTTTTTTTTTAAGGATCAAACTCACCTTTTATCTAACCTAAACTCGTCTCCTACTTTCAAACTACATTCATCTCCTTATTTTAGGGGAAATTGATTAAAACTAAATCATGTGATTATCCATCATAATCATATCTTAATATTGAACAATGGGTACCATGGATCTACCCATGACATGATTCTCATGGTACTTTTTGCCCCTTTTCTAGGATGGATTCCCATGGTCATTATCACCTAAACATCTTTCATGCCTACTCACTCTTCTTATGCTTTTAGTTTTGCCTTCATAAAAGGAGAACCTTTAAGCCTATATAAGCAAGTCTATGTCAATCAAAATAAAAAGCAAAATCATAACCAAAAGTAATCATGGGTCATTCCTAGCATTCATAAACTTCTCCCTTGAAGGACAACTGCCAAAAACATATCAAAATTGCTCAATATAGGGTAGAGTGCTCCCTTAAAGGACAACTACCAAAACCATTAAAAAAAATCACACAAACTTAGACCTCTCCCTTGAAGGATGAATGAGTAAAGCATTTGTCAAAGAATGTCATTTCTTGGAAGCTTCCCACATCGATCAACTTCCCCAACCCTCCCAAAAAGTAACAAAATAGCAACAGACCCATTTTCAAAAATCAAAATAATTTTGAAAGCCACAATCAACTCTCAAAAGCAAAATAATTTCAAAATCCAAAATCAACTCTCATGTGTAGACTTCCCACATCAATTAGTCTACACCCTATATTACATGGATTTGTTTATACTGGCTCTTTGGTAACCTCCAAAAGAAGCACGCTAGTCTCACAAGAAGCTTCCATCTTCATCCATCTCCCCTTTATGCACTATAAGCAAGGTATTTTTATCCTACTTGACATTATGTGATCAAAACACTTTTTAACCAACTAAAAAAACTAATGTGAAGCATTTTAAGGGCTTATGCTCCTTAATCCAATCGAACTTTAATTTATATTAATCCTTACCAAAGAAGAAGCATCATGCCCTCTTCTTATTCTCTCATACTAGTTGATATATTCACTTAGATGTTTGTCTCTTGATTATCTTCTCTTTCTCACATCTGGTTTTGTTATTTAACTTACTTTATGTGCTTCACTTTTTAAAAAATTACCATAATCATAACCACATCACATAAAATCATCATCACAATCATCATCAAAATCCATAACATCATCATCACAATCATCATCAAAATCCATAACATCATCATCACAATCATCATCAAAATCCATGACATCAACATCATATTAACATCATAACGTTCATGAACAATGAGCAATAAACCATTTTCACCACATGTCTAAATCTAAATGAGGAAGCATATAATCATCAAATTTTAGCACAAACTAGAACCATAATCATAAATGTCTTAAACATCATTCTAGTCATTAACAAACATCACATTATCATCATAATCACATGAGATAACATCAAATCCATAACTAAAAATTATCATAAATATGAATAAAGAGACATATCATCACATGCCTAGCTAGGTGAGTCCAGATTCACATCATCATGAGAACAACCATAATAAAAAATAAATTAACATGAACATCATAACCATGAATCATAAGCCATAAAACATCTATGTCTCATACATAAATGTCATCATGTATAATAATATATATCTCTCTTAAAATATACATCTTGTTGCATCAGCTCATAGGCCAGTAGAAAAAATCATATACATAATAAGTATAATGTCTCTTAAATGAACTAAGAACTTGAGGTACCACTACCTCATGGTGCACCACTTCCCCCTAGAACCTATCCTCTTGTACCTAGCATGCCACCTGTAGATGTGGCCCACTAACCTAGTGTCACTGTATTAAACCACCTACAATCCTAGCCCTATACTCACCCCATTGGGGCTCATACAAATAATGCCTGAAGACTATGTCCTTATAATACCATAGCTCCTCCATAGTCACTATGTATCTCTGCATAGGGATAGTCCCTATTGGTGCCACTCCTACTAGTACTCCACCCCTTGTCTACTAAAGAAAATCTCTCTCCTTTATCACCAGAGCTAGCAGAGACCTAGCCTGATCTCTCTCACTTCTAATAGTGGCCAGCTAACCTTCCAATACTACCAGTGATGCCTATAATGCTATCATGGAATCCTATACCATGGTTAGTGTTGCTTTTGCTTGGTCCCTCTAACCAATCACTACCTACATATCTAAGGCAACCCCCTGTACCTACACATACTAACCACCTCCACTAGCTGGGTCAACATCCATAACCTATCAACCACCATCATCACTACCAATATTAGCTACAACATATAGTGTCTAGTACCATATAGGGTAACCATCCACAATGTCTATGTCATTTATGTCTAACCTTATTGGCATCTCCTCATGATCAAGGAATATATGTATTAGTTGTGGCATAGGTAGTGGTAGCTTTGTATCTTCCCTCTTATACCTAGGGAATAACCTGGGGATACCTTGTACCAAGCTGAACTATCATCACACCCTATCAAAATGTATCAACTCTATCTCACCATCCTTCTTATTATAAATCCATCAATAACTCTATAGGGATAGTGTGTGTCAGGCATAGTGCATCCATCCTAGAAACCTGATGTATGGTCTCTAAATCACATCTCTAATAACCAAGGTATCTAGTAAGCCCCTAAACCAATCTATATCATGAACCCCTCCATATAGTCCTAAGAAGGTGAAGTCATTTTTCCACCTCATAAATCCTACTTGAAATCCCATCTAAGCATACTCCTCCCACGGTATCCCCATCAGTTGCAACATCTAGATGTGCTCATGCACCCAACAATGCAAAAAAACCCACATTGATACCATACCTCCTATGGGCTCGTAATCCCCATATCTCCCTATAAATCTATACGAACATCATAGGTGCCCACACAAACATTGTGCAACCTAGAAACATCTCCATCAATACCCTCAACAACAAATAAAAGAACCTCCTACTGCTTGAATCAGGAAACACATAATACGTCACTGCTATCATCATCATGGTAAATATATGTCTATTGTGTCTAGCCCTCTAATATAATAGAGTAGAGTTGAAACCTCCTACATGCCACCTCACAAAATCAAGGTCATCCCCATATAATAACTCCATAAAACAATCATGTTCCTCCCTCTCAATATGATAAATTGGCTCACCCCATATGGGTAGCCATGTAATCCTATGGATATCCTTAGGTAAGATGGTCATCTCACCTGTAGGTAGTAGGAAGGTGTTAGAAATAGGATCCCATCTCTCAATGAGAACCACTATCATCACTACATCCTATGGCACATGTTGGCAATGCATCATACCACCAAGGCCCACCTCCTCCATATGGGCCCAATCAGTTGCAGTCATACCTCAATGAATCTTAGCAAATATCTAAGGCACCTGATCTCACATTTGGATTTGCTCCCATCCTACAATGTTTGATAGCAAATAAACTTATTTTTATATACTATTATTGCCTACAAACTATGCCTATTCCACCTACCTCATCCACCATTCAAATCACAAACATTTAACCTATCTTATCTAAAACCTAAATAATCACCCTTTTTGCCTAAAATACCTATCCCTAATCTTAACTACTACCTATCACCCTACATCATTTAACTATCTCCCTCACCTTTGTACCTCAACCTTAACTATTTATACCCTTACCTATTAACAACATTACCTTCACCTTAACCCTCAACATTAATCTCGATCTGAATTTTTCAAACATTACCTTAAAACTCTAATCTTTAAACCCATTTTTTATCGATCATGGTGACCATCGATGGTTAAGCATCTAACCACCAATGGTTATTGACCATAGATGGTCGAATATGACCATTGATGGTCACTGTGGGTGACTGTCGATGGAATATCCAAACCCTACCCTCCTCAAACAACCACCCAAACACTATTACAACCTAAACATATTCACCTATACCTACCCCCACCCTACTCAACCTATCCTAGCCTTCCAATTTCATCTTCACCCTCAAATTCACCACAAAAACCACACACACCATAAACCTAGGTCAAAACCAAAACAAACTACATCTACAATACATAATCAATCAACAAACAACCAAATTCTAATACAAAATGCATTCACCAAAATTAACCTAATCTATCAATTCAAAAACAACCCCTACCTCATTCCTCAACTATCATCAAGGAGGAAGCCTGGGGTCCACTGCCTAGCCTCGTGCCCTACCACACCTGCCCTACATCCTCATTGGTCAACCTCTAGCCCACTCAATCAACCTCACCCAATCACTCACCCTCAGTTGTGAGTTCTTTACACACAAAATGCTAAAATCCTCTCACCAAAAGTCACATGCTCAAATGAGCCAAATAAGACCCCCAATGGTCTTTTTGACCATGCCCTTTTAGGGTTGACACCTGACCATCAACAGTCAGGGTGATCACCAATGGTTGACCCCAATAATCTTGACCATCAACAGTCAAAATAGTAGGGTTTTCCCTCTCCCCTAGCTACCAATTTTTTACTTACAAATTTTTGATACACACACCCACACCAAGTGCCCATCCATGGAGATTACCTTCTCCATCCACATAGACAACCACCATGTTACCCCATCACTGGTCATTTTGCCCCAAACTACCACATACTTTTGTGACAACCTTGCCTTGGTCCTTTTGACCATACCAACTACATTACCAAGTTAAACATTTTGAACTTGTGCTACCTTATGCACACTCAACCAATTTATGTTTTCACAAGATCACTTCCTACCTTGGATACCCATGATAACATTGACCTTGTCTAGGAGACTTGTGTTTACAAGTATAGCCCAACCATCACTTATGATCACGTAGTCCACTTTCACTTATCCTTTTAATACTGACCTTATTTTTACCAACCATGGTAACTTAGTTGATACATGATCTTGGATATTGCACCTAGTCATACTTTATGTGTATTTTTATGATTTAGTGCCCAACCTATCAAACTACTAACTCAACACCAACTTAATCACTTATCAAACCTACACCTGATTCTATTTCACCTCATCAACTCCCACTTTAAGGGGGAACACCTCCTCCCATACTCATGGAAACCAAACCTTTGACCCACACTCCATTTTTGTTTTTTCACTTGTTGATATAAACTACATAACAAAAAGGGGCAAAATGTAGACACTAAAAAATCACACACTATGGTTCCAAGTGTTGAAACACCCCTATACCCCTTAGGGACCAACCCTGACCTTTCAACTACAAACCAAACCTAAGTCACACTAACCCATCTCTTACCAAACTCTGCCTTTGACCCTCAACCATTGACAGTCATCGTAACCATCGATGATTAGGCCTGAACATCAACGGTTAGGTTTCCACTGCCTGAATAGTCAAACTCTAACTTCAACTATAACTTGATTTTTTATATTTAGCTCATCTAATTTGTGTGCGAGCCAATGCATACGAAATCTAAATTTGAACTTCTTGTTGAACCTCTTGTCAACATACTATTGCACCTCTCCTTCTTTCTTATAAATAGAGAGGAATATAGGGTGAAACCAGATCCAAAATCAATCAAGCATCCAAAGCTAGAGCTTCTTGTATCAGTACTTCCTTTTGTAGGTGTTCTTCTAGTGACCTAATGAAAAATCAAGTGTGATAAAGATCTGAAGTGTTGCCATCCATCATCCAATAGTCAAGTACTGTTACTCTACTAAAATTTCCTCAGACACCATCAATGAGTTTATTATCCAACCACCTCAATTGTTCATCAAGTCAACCACCATCAAGTTATGTATCTATTTTCAATCATCTAGTTACTTTATTTATATTTCACAATCAACCTAGCCCAAACCCATCTCTTATAATTCCATTATGTGAACTCATCAAAAAAGAATTTTCTGTACCAGAACCAACCCATAGTAACCATCGATGGTCACCCTGACTGCCAAGGGTCTGTCCCAACCACCGATGGTTAATCCAATCACCAATAGTTACCCTAACCGCTGACGGTTATCCCAACCATCGATGGTCACTATGTGATAAAATAATAGTAAGTTATTTTCACATACCAAATCTAATTTTCTTTCCCTCTATCTGATCACAGAGCCTTAACCTATTTTCTAAACCATACCCACTATTTAGCATTATTATTGATCCACTTATTACTATAATTAGTCAATTTTGTCTATTATTTTATCAAGCACTTTTTGTATTTGATTTTAGTACCTTCTATTATTTATGAAAGTAATTTATCTTTCATTTCCAAAATTTGATTGTTTAAAAATGTGGATTGACAGCCTCCAAGAAAGATCATGCTTCTTGGATCTAGCTTGTTAGGCAATCCACCCAACTATCTAACTAATCAAACTATTTCTTTTAGTGCTTTCTTATCTGTAGGTCATTCCTCCCAACCCAAAGAGGAGTATCTAAAACCATCTAGATCAATGTGCACATAACATATTAGGTTTTTTTACCCTACCCTTCTCGAGTTTATTTTCTCTTCCTTCCAAAGAGCATAAGTGAAATTTCACTAAAATAGAACTATTAAGATAATCTACTGAAACACATAAGTTTTTATCTTATAAACACAAGTTTGGAATAAAATTTCCTATTTCTATTGGTTAGTACACTTGTGCCTCTTTGGCCAAATAAAAATTGATTGATAAAGAAATGACTTGAGTCACTATTTGATCATTTAAAAATAGAACTTCATTTGATCCTAGATGCCTAATTCAAAATATTATTGGTTATTCATATCACAATGTACACCACTTTGAATAAAATTGGATGGATTGTGATGATGAAAAAGATGTGAAAATCTGTGATTACTCACATTTCACTTTGGAACAAGTGATTATATTTGACATAGTGGATATCAATAAAAATATAGTTGATATTGAAGATGCATTGGACCCCATATATGAAGAATAAGGAATTGAATCAAAACCCCTTCCAAAATTAGATTAGCACAAGAAATAATATACTTTTCTCATTTATAGGACCCAAGGGGTGTTAAGTATAACTCTCAAATGGTTAAAAAATAAAGGCATTAATGTTGATAAAGCAAGTTTTTCATCCTCCCATGGAGGAGACTGAATTAGAAACTACTCAATTACAACATCAAATAGAAATAGAAACATCTTCAGTAATAGGAACTAGCAAGGATTTATAGAGAAAAATTAGTTGAAAAAGAAGTTGAAGCTATCATAGAAGCAATTCTAGTGCAAAATCCACTCAAGTTGAAAATAAGAAGACTAGGTGAAACATTTTCAAGTATTTTAAGCATTTTTATTCCAGAATAAATTCATCTTGATAGTCTTTCCTAGTCTTAAAATTTGGTAACCAATACTACACAATAGTTTATATCTTTTGATACATCCTTTCTATTTGATGTTTTTATTCCTTATTAGCCTGATACTACAAAACCATTGCCTCTTGATCAAAATATTAAATTACCTACTAAATCTTATCCTAAAATCCAAATTGATATATTAGGAAAAGAGAAAGGTGAAATAGTATTGGAAAAGTCTCATGTATTACAAACTCCTCTCTCTTCTTCTGAGACTCAAAATAAATATGATACTTCTCTTGTGCAACAATATCCCAATGTATAAGTTACTGACTGGCTAAATGAGATAGTAAAGATAAGAAAGAATATTGTACCCCCACAAGAAATTTATTTCAGCATCCTAATAATTATTCATCCTCGTACAACCAGAAACCCAAAATAATTTCTAGAATAATCTCATACCAGAAAGGAGAGAGATATGGAGAAGTTGGAGTTCCTCCCATTGAAAAAGATAAAGACACTATTAAAGCCTCTAATTATCAAATCACAAAGGTCCATTTGGTAAAATATAAAAGAGAGGGTATCAATGAAAACATCTAATCTACAAGTGGCACATTGTTTGAGAAGATGGATCAAGACAAAGTGACCAAAGAACAACTCAAAGAAAAAGTTGAGCAACTAACGTCAGTGGTTCAAAACTTGGTAAGGAAAATTCAATCCTCCCATTTATTTTTTCATTAAAAATTTGATACAGAGATACTAAATATTATG
Organism: Torreya grandis; assembly: GCA_037957365.1. Lineage (NCBI taxonomy): Eukaryota > Viridiplantae > Streptophyta > Pinopsida > Cupressales > Taxaceae > Torreya > Torreya grandis. The sequence goes on from JARHVA010002329.1 coordinate 2,502,867, forward strand.
TAATAAATTGGTCATATGGGCAAGGCAACAAAATAATGGTGTGAAAAAATTATGCAGTGAGGTATCACTGCCATTTAGACAACGATGACCATGTGATTTGAGATTCAATCAAAATATGATCAAACAAATAAAATGAATCTAAATATGATCAAAAAGTACAAAAATGGAGTGGATTGCTTCCCCCAAGTTGTAAGATTTTTCTTATAATTTTTTAGATGATCTTATTCAATACATAGTTATCAAAAAAGAAAAAATTGTGTACCTTACTGAGTTTTTGGGAGCTGCCAAATTTAGGGTCCATATTGTCAAAAAAAATATTAATTATGAATCTAAATCAATTGGAGGTGATGTTCTCCTTAAAATAATCTGAGGAGTAGGAGAATTAAATGTAGACTCATTGATGATAGTGGGACACTAGATTTTTAGGAGAACATTATCGATCAATTCAAGAATAGCATTGAGGAGATCATAACTCCTAAGTCTGCATTAAATTATGAGTCAATACTAATGTTGATTAAGTTTCAAAATAATTTAGAGAACCTTAATGAAATGTTTAATATATTGCATGAAACATCACCTAAGATGCCAAATTTATATTATGATGCAGAGATATATTACACATATTCAGATGGACTGGATGAAGATAAAGTGCTAGAGATTGTGAAGAAGTTTGATGAATTCTAAGAAAAGAAGTTGTAATCAAAGGAAGAAAAGATTCAAATTGTTCTAAGTAAAAATGAACAAGAATAGCTTGTCATCATATTTTGACTCATTTTTCTATCTTGAGTGCTTCCAATTATCCTTGTAAATTTCCATTTACATAGTTTTGTAATGAGTAATTTTCATATTGTATACTTCCTTTGAAAATTCTAAGTTGTGCAAATTTGCTATCGTGCTTTTACAAGTTGTAAAAATTTATTATTGTACTTTTACAAGTTGTGTAAAAACACCAACACATTTTTTTAAGTTGTGAAAATTTCCTAATGTGTTTTTGTAAAGTTTTAAGTTGTGAAATTAGCTAATATGATATTACAAGTCCTCAAAAATGTAAAAAAGGTGGTTACGCATCGTGACCACCCATTTCAACCTATAAATATGAGTTAAAAGTTCATTTGTAAGGGTTTTTTTGACAATTAAAATTTTCTAGAGACTAATGAAAGAGGAGATTATATTTTCATCTCAACAAAGATCAATACAAACAGAGGTTTTGCAAATTTTGTGTTCAGCATTTTTGATTAGATAACATACATATGTATAATCTATATGTATTTGAATATTTACTTTTAAATATCACTATAACTATAATTAATTATTCAAGCCAAAGTAATTTTATTTTAATGTTTTTATTTTGAGCCTACATTTGTTATTTTTACAATAATGAAATCTCAGTGGAGTAAAAACAATATTTCTATTCATTTTTGCAAGGAAATTCAAAGTAATTGTCATATTCTATTATTAGTAATAGATAGTGATTTTTTTTTATGTTGTGTATTCTTATGGACACATATATGTATTTCATATCCATTGAATGAAAGAGGTTTCTTTCCAGATAAATTACCCACATCTTTGACATTTCTATTAAGTCTATGATATTGGCTCATTGGACTTGTTATTTTCTACTTTTCTAAGCATTCTTATTTCCCTTGTCACTCACTTTCATATTCTCTTTCTATCACCTTTTTTAACCTTATGGTTAAAATTAATACCCCTCTAAAACCCATTTTTATTGTAAATATTTTCCTTTTCCATATCCTTTTTAGTTTTTAATAAAGATAGTTCCACCTACTAATATGAGAGGGACTTTGTCCCATGACTATTGATGAGAAACATTCATTTATCTTCTTGAAAAAATTTCATGCCAACACCCTTGTGGCCCTATATTATATGTTGGAAATAGTCAAGGTGAAGCCTCCCTTATTATATTCCATCTTCCTTGCCATGTATTCAACCTCCATGGTGTCAGCCAATGCCTCATCTATATCCTTTCCCAACTAGACCAACCTAATTGCCTTGTGAATCTGGGCAGGTGTGATTTTCATTATTCACCCATAAAAGTAGAATTTATCCCCATTCATGGTCAAGATCAAGATGTAAACCATATCCTCAATATTTATAAAATAGGGGAACTGATAGAGTTTGAGAATCCCAATTCCTTTAAGCCTTTGTTTGATGGAGTCATTAAAGATCACATTCCCCTTAGGGGTTTTTCTTCCCATATTGACTATATATTTATTCCTTAGGACATCCTTATTACCTCATCCTCAATGGTTTTATTCCTCCACCTTGCACTAATCCTTCAATGCGATGTAGTTCGATCAACAACTCAGTTTCAGAATACATGGTAACTTATCTAACCATCAATAGGTTCTCTATTCCACTATCTACCATTAGTTTCTTAATCTCCAGTGGTTAATAATTCAAACATGAACCTCTAAGTTCATGGAAGAATTGATATTCAATATCTTCTGGACAAGAATACATGGATAAGGTAAACTCCAACATATAGGTATTCAAAACCCCATGCTATTAGACATCCATGGTCTCAGTCCACACTATGTCCAAGTTTTTCAGCTACTCCACATGATGTTCAGTCCAAGATTATTTCCATCCATTGTTTCTACTCTTGTCCATAACATACACTACAAGCCATGCATGCAAATATGTTGGTAGTTAATATTAAAATACCTCATAAAGTTCAATATGAAGGTTTTATTCCACCCATTCCCCTTTCTCTTCATTTCACAGCCATGGTGATTCATTGAAAACTTTTCCTCCAATTATTCTAACCAACACACAATGTTTTTCAAGGGAATCTAGTACATCATCCCTCCTTACCATTGAATCAAAAAATTTGACATGTCTCGATAATAGAATCAAAATGTTGGCCAATATAATGGTCCCTATGCCCCAATTTTACACACAACCCAACACTATTATTTATACACTGGTATGTCACTCAAGTTTCCTTACACGCTAACCTGAGGCACAAAGTGAGGTAATCAAACTGGGTGGGGGTAAGTTGGTAATAGAGACTCCATGCAATGTATCATGCACATTAGGTGTGTATAAGAATACTAAGAGAATAATCTATTATATCTTCGCAACACATAGTAGCAAGCAGATTTATTCATACGAATAAAAGCATAGGAAAATTAACTTAACACTCATAAGGATACAATGTGAACCATAGCCCAAGCATGTTGATTCTACTTAAGTAATCATCATTTCAATAAGCATGACTTCATTAAGTGAAATACAACATCAATTGGAGCATACCAACACTACTCTATAATTGTAAGTAATAATAACAATAGTAATAGCATCAATAAAAATCATGTATGTGTCTTAGTAGATCATGATTACATGGATTACAATGTGTTCAAATTCATAAAGTAATATCACAAGTTAACTACTATCCCTCTCAACTCTCTTCAAAACTTTGTATCCATTATGACTATGTTTTATTACTTGGTTCTTGACCACATTCTCCTTCTTATATGCCTTCCTTTTATATGTTTCTAAACAACCTTATACGTCCTCAATTAGTTCAACTTCCACCAATCATCAATTATTATGAAAGCAGTCAACTTGGTAGTTAATGATATGCTCTACTCGAGGTCATCTACCTATCCATTTACTATCACTTTCCAATTTTCTTTTAGAATCAAGGCATCAGACATAACTCCCATCATTTATCCTCGATATTTATGGCAGTTCCTAGATTCACATGGTCTTGTTTATTTTGATCCTACTATTTTTTATATCCACACGTGGACATGGTTTTATTGACTAGCGTCATGCTTGCTAACAATATCTACTGAGTGCACGCTCATGGAATGATTTGGTATAAGTGTGCCACTCTCTACTCTCTTCAACCATTGGTACCAATATCTTGTTATACTTACACGCGCATAATGACATAGTTGTACTTATAAATTATGGGGTCAACATGACTCCCCACTACTCCAATTAACTTCCTACTACTCCAAGTTAACTCTCCATTATCTCAATAAACTCATCATTGCTATCCTTTTTACATATATACCTATTTGCATTGAAAATGAGATTATAAAATTCATGAATGAACAAACTACACTCTATCCATTTTGAAAATTATCCATATAATTGTTGTTTTTTCCTTCACTATTTTGATTTTTTAGCTTCATTATCTCGCATCTCTCTTACTGATAGAAGTATCCCTGAGTCAAATTTAGAAATTACAAAGAGAAGGTAGTCTAAGGATTGAAGACTCACAACCAATATCACACTTCCCATTCCTCAATTTCACTTCACAGGTTGGAGTTTTCTTTGTTTTAGATTTTTTGTTATTTTCTTAGATCATATTTATTTATTTAATATTTGTTGAGTGAATCAAAGACAAAATGGAAATATTTCATGCGCTCTTTAGTAATTATCAAAATTTTGAATTGGATTACCCTATGCAAAATCAATGGCCAATAAGAATCTTAGAGAAGATATCTTCATATCTTCACCCCTACTTCTTCATCCTACATAGGCTTCCAAATAGTTAATCTATTTATGTTTAAATAGATGTGTGTTTTCATTTCTTCAAACTTCCACAAATTTCGAGTTTTTGTTAATTTTATATTCTTCACAACTTATATGTGTGAATTTATTTGAAGTTGTTACCTAATGTCTCTTGTGCATAGGTAATATTCCTAGAATTATATTTGTTTCTTCCTTTGTATTTGTAGTTCCCCTTGAAGAAATAGTCATTTCCTCGTTAAGTGAAAGGAAAAAATTTATTGTATGAATCCTGCATCCATTTTAAATCTTCCCGAATGACATATCTTTACTTATTTTTGTTGTAGGTAATTTATTTTTCTTTATCCCTCTCACAAACATAAAGATATAATTTTTACTGTCTTAAAAACATACAATATCTATCGACAACAGAGCATGTTTGTATGCAAATTCTTTCAAATAGTTTTTTTCTATTTTTTTCACCCATAACATTAAATTATGTGTCTTCTCTTCATTTATAATAGCATATTGGAATCATTGTATTGAAAATTCAGACTTATTTTCCATCAATCCAACCATATCAGGGGTTTACAATCAATTTAGAGTATCATAATAATCATAGCCTTATTTGAATTTAATATTCACATTTGCATATCTATTTAAATCATTTCATTTTTAGTTTTGCATTCATTTGAAAATCTAAAAATACACAAAAATAAAATCATTTAAATTGTTTTATTTTTAGTTTTTTATTTATTTATAAATTTTGAAAATACAAAAATACAAAAACATTTAGTTAATTTACTTTCAGTTTTGTAATATGTATTTATAAAAGTACAAATATATTATTTTATTTTGTATTTCCATCATACACTTCAATCAATAGATTAATTTTATTTCCACAAACATTCAAAAAGATTGTTTTGTCTTCCATTTTCAAAATTGTTCTTTTAATTAGTTCATTTGTATATATTAAAGTTGAAATTACAAAAGGAAAAAATAGTTTTGTTCACATTTATCTTGCATATGATTAGGTAATTGAAGAAGATAAATATTTTAATTGGGTGATTTTGTCTAACTTTTTTGTAGTGGGATTGCACATCTTTGTACGACTTTTGATAGTGAACATACATAAAAAAATATAAAATCAAAAACATCATAAATAATATATTCAACGACAAATGACACATTCAATAACGCTAGACTACATATTTGGTGGTCTGTCAAATATACAAAGTGTGCATGCGACAAAAAGTTGAATTTGTCCTTTTAGAGTTTGACAATTAAATTTGACATGGAGTTGCACAATCACTTCTAGATTCCTATTTCAGTTTCATAATTTTGATAAAATAAACATGTATGTTTGATTTTAACCTTCTTTCTCATTTCATTGTTATTGTCTTATTCAATTGCTTGTTTTGTTTATTCCTATTTTTAGCGCATTCGTTATACTTGAATGGTTTTTTGACTTATCTGTCATGTACCTGCCATATGTAATTTAACATTATATTGGTGTCATTATACCATAGTGTGCCTAAAAATAAAAATAGTCAATTTTGGTCATCATCGAGAAACAAAGTTTGGGTTATATTGTTGATTTTGGTGGGATATTTTCTCATGTGTTTTTAAGTCATCTCAAGATGACCTTTGTGAGTAGTCACTACCCTAATAAAATTTCTTTACTCATGTGTTTTTGGTAATAATCACAAGGCAAAGGGACCCACTTAACACATGATCATCATAAGCATTTGTTACTATGAAGGAGCAATGGTGGATTTAATCAACCGTTTTGAGTTTCTCACGCTCTAACCTCTTTCCCCATTGACAAAGCTTTTGGTAAGTGTAATGTCTTAGAAGTCACCATTGTCTCACAATTCTTACTAATGGGACATTAATCCAATTACAACCCAATCATGTATTTGTATTAAGTAGTTGAAGGTTTTCATGAGTAATTTAATTAAAGTCTTTCTAGATTTCAATCTGCACAGTTCCAAAACCTTCCTCTTTGCATTTCTAGGCATTGTTAGAATCATGGGTGTTTGTTTCAAATATTTATGTCTCATTCTCTTTCCTTTCATTACTATTAATCATTTACAATTGATGGTACTCTCAGTGATTCCCTTTGATTCTAGGTAGATCTGAAATGCAAATTATTGCTATATTTAGTTAGATTTCCCTTGTACCATAATTTTGCATAATTTGGGTAGTGTTTTCGCCACTTATCCACCAATTTTATAAAACAAACACTCAATTTAAGAATATATTGTTACAATTAGAGGGATCCATTCTCTCAAGCTTATTCAGGTATCAAACTTGACCCTCTATATCAAGTTTTCCCTAAGATTTGTACCTTAGAGAATGACAAAATATACAATCATTCTCACTAATTGAATTACGATGTTTTCAATTTTTTTCCAATTTCATGCTTCTCTTTAAAAAAGAAAGAGAAAAAACAAGTTAATTTAATATTTATTTTCATTTTTGTTTTTGTTTTTTGATAATGGATAAAAAGATGGGTTTAGAAAGGGTTCATACCCTTGTAGAACACTAAGAAAAGAGTAAGCAAAACTACACCAAACAAAACATCAACACCCAATCGTAGAGCATTTATAAAGGTCTCAAAAGACACACCGATAACAAGACAAAACTTACTAAATAGCAAGATCATTCAAAGTTGTTGTAGCTTCCCACTCATCCTTCATGATCTAAAATAGATTTTCAAAAAAAACCTCCTTTAATATCCATTTTCATTTTCATAATTTAATGATAAATTAAAGAATGTGATGTTAATGTTTTATCTCAGGGTCTCAAGGTTCCTTTGCCTAGTTCTTCCAGATTTTCAGACTCACAGCGAACTACTCTTCCACTTCCTGCTCGGTAGGATGTACCCAAATGCTCTCATAGCTCTCCTAAGAGGCGCAATGAGATGGAGGAAGGAGAGTATTAGGTTGACCCTGCTGTGAGGAAGCAATTTGATGATTATTTGAATGCCAACAGTGGGCATTTTCTGCGGAACCAATATGATGCCTTAGAAGGCCTAGACTCTAAGGATATGTCTCTCTACACCTGTCATCTATGAATTAATTTTCATGGAATGTTCAAGGTCTTACAGACCCAAAACATAAATTTGTTGTGCGTGATTTCAGAAGGAATTTTCTCGAGATCGACATTCTTGGTCTGCAAGAAGTTAAGGTGGTGGATTTTTAATGGACAACTGTCAATAATTCCATCTGACATGATAGTATTAGCTTGCATAACAATCTTGAAGCAGGACGTGGAGGGGTAATCAAATTCATTTCTCCAAGGTGGTAATGGCACTTAGTGAAATCTGACATGGACACCACCAACCATTTAATATGGGCCCTTTTTAGCATTGAAAGCCACTCTTTTGGTTTTGTTAACATTTCTGCATCAAATGATGCCATTGAGCGTACCCATTTATGGTGATGGATTGTGGATGATCTTTCCGATGCCCATTGGGTCTTATGTGGTGACTTTAATATGGTGGCATCTCCCAAAGATAAAGTGGGCCATCTATCAATGCGTTGAGCAGTTGGTGAAAAGGAGGCTTGGTATTATATGTGCACTAAATGGGGATTTTATGATCCTAATTTAATCCATCGGCTTGTAAACGAAATATGGTACACCTGGAGCAATCTGAAGGAGGGCGCTATTCAAATTTTGAAGCACCTAGATGGGACAATGATGTCCACCCAGCCATACTTTTCTTTTGATGTGTCTCACATGGAAAATGACAAAGCTCCAAACATTGATGGTTTCCCCTGTGAATTATATAAAACCCTTTAGGACCTTCTGGGTATTGATTTGCACCATGTTTATCAAGAGGCCTTTCGTACTTATTCTCTAGGAAAGAATATAAATAAAGGAAACATTAAATTCATACCTAAGAAGGGGGATCTCAACTTGATCTGTAATTGGTGGCCTATCACCCTCTTGAATGTTTCCTACAAAATCGTTGCTAAGGCTTTGGCGCTTTGGTTGCACAATCTATTGCCACACATCATTCGCCCTGAGAAAACAAGATTCATCAGAAGCATATTTATATTAGATAACATCATAGCAATCTGGGAAGGTATGGAATGGGCTAGAAGGTCTAAGCAACAAGCTATGTTCATTAAAATTGACTTTGAAAAAGCTTATGATCGTATTGAGTGGCAGTTCATCCTGGGCATGCTTAGAGCCTTGGGCTTCAGGGCCAATTTCATTCAAACCATCCAGATGTTATTTTCAGATGCCTTAGTCATCCTCTCCATTAATGGAGTCACCTCTGAGCAATTTGGTTTGTTTACCTCTATTTGCCAAGGATGCTCTTTGGCACCTGCCCTATATGTGATTGTCGCTGAGGGTTTTAGATATCTTCTTAGCAATACCCAAACTAGGGGCCTTGTTAAGGGAATTTATCTCTCTCCAGATATAGAAAACCCACATGACAATATGCAATTGCTTAATGGTCACTTTGCAGATGATTCTTTCCTTACTCTCATTAAGGATGAGGCCAATGTGGACAACGCCTTGTAGTGTCTCAACACCTTCTGCCTTGTCTCTGGCTCCAACATCCAATGGCAAAAACCTTGTTGCTATAGGTAATCATACCTCCCTCCACTAGCATGGGCTGCTAAATATGGTTGGGCGTAGATCCAACATGATGAAATCTTCAAATTTCCTGGCATCCCCTTTGCTTTTGATGCTTCGCCATCCTTGTTGTGGCAATGTGTTGTTGACAAAGTTGCTAAGAAACTGGAATGCTGGGTGACCAAGCCCTTATCGTTAGCAAGAAAGTTTCAAATTTGCTTGAAAGTGCTTGCGACACCCATGTTTACTACACTTCATGTTGGGTGCCTTCTAAGAAATCTTACTAGAAACTAGAGAAATTGCTCAGGGATTTTCTTTGGGCCAATTCTTCTCATGGAAATGGATTCCACAAGGTGACCTAGGAATATTGTTGCCTCACGTAGGATGCTGGAGGTATGGGGATCATTGACGTAGCTCGACAAGGATCTACCTTATGTGCCAAGTGGATTGTGTGGGCCATTGAAGGCAAGGAAGCTTGGAATGTGTTCTGACACTGCATCTTTTTGGGCTTGCCTAAGGGCAAAAAACCCTGGAAAGGGCTTGGCTTCTCCAATCTACTTATCATCAAATCTCCTGTTCAAATCATAAGGTCCTTTGTGACAAAAAGTATCTAGAAGGCATGGGAAAAAATCAAACCATAGCTTCTCTCGAATGGCTCAGTGTTCCAAGATGGGTTGTCTGTTAACTCCCACTCACTATGGTGGCCACCTGTTATCAATTTCAATGAAGTTCCTCTGGCCGAGGTCCCTTAGATCAATGCTCTCAAATTGTTTCATAGAGGATTCATATTGTCCAAGATATTTTTTGCAGGTGATCTCGCTCTTGGGTATCCTGGGAAGAGGTGAAAACCAAATTCCGGTTAGCCAATTTTGATCAAGAATCCTATCAGGGAATAATTAACGTCGTACCACCCTCCATGCTTCACAAAAAATTTGTTCACTCCACTCATCCTTGGTGGAAGGACTGGAAGTGGTATGTTGAAACTCCCTTTAGCAACTACACTCCCCGACTTGGCTATGGATGGCTTACTCCCCACTTGCCTATGGTGGATAAGCTTAATTCTTGTTGGGGTCTGCATTCCTCTGTTAGTACATGGGGCTTCCGTTTTAGCACGGTTTGGTGGGCTTGCGTGGAACCCAAGCTAGCTCATTTTGTTTGGTGTATTTCATATCAGGGCTTAACTATTGGCAGAAGGCTTGTTCAATTAGGATTTTTTCTTCCCACTTGCCCTTTTTGTGGCCACTTAGAAATGCTCCCTCATCTTTTCTGGTACTGCTCTAAAGCTCAAGACTTGGATTCATGACCTCTTCAAGTATTTCAACCCAAATTCTTTCATTGACAGCATATCCTCCTTGGAAATAAACCAACGTTGCCTTTTAAATATACCCAAGTCTGGCATACTTTCAAAGTGAAGACTTTCTTTTGGTTATGGAAAGAAAGAAATAATATTGATTTTAATAATGATTCTTCATATTGTAATGTCCCTGCTTTGATCAAGTCTTCTATCATTTCCAATGTTCTCTTGCAAATACAAGTTCAAACCAACAAAGTTGCCATAGAGCTTAGTCACCTTCAGGGTCTTCTCATCCATTGGAGAGATGCTCCCTATGCAATGGCACGGGTTCCACCATCTCCGCCATGGGAACACAGACTGAAGGACATAATTGCCTTACCACCTCGTGGTGGACATTGATGCAACCGATCTCAATGTCGCTCTCACAACGACACCCTGTACCAGCGCATGACCCCTCCTGGGCCGCAGTAAGGGTGGCAGTGTCCGCCTCCTTCCCCTGCTAGGCAGGATGGTTTGGATGTTTCTCCTTCTCCTCTACCCCTAGATGCTTGGGGGGGTGCCACTTGGAGGTCGATCGGACGTGTTGGACAAGTTCCCCAAGTTCTCTCTGGTCATTTCACCTACTCGGATGCACGGAGAAGAAGATAATGAAAACACTATTCAAGCTACTGAGTGGGAGCCAATTCCAGAGGGCAATGACTTGCCAAGCTCGAGTTGGGGACCTGATGATATGGATCCTCCACCTTCTAAGCTTGCTATAACTACTTAATACTTTCTTTTGTGATGACATTTTGACTTGTTCCTAAGTAAGACCTAATTGTTTTTTATGTTTCTATTTCTGATTCGTAGACTATGTCTAGTATGACTTCATAGCATGCTTCCATACCCATGAATTATTTGTATATTTATTTTGTTAAATTTATATATAATATATTTCATCAAAAAGAAAATGTTGATACAAAAATAAATTAAAAAAAGCGGAGGACAATTCCCACAACAATAAATTAAAATTGGTTAAAAATAGGTGCAAGGCCAATGTTGAATTTGACAAGAGATTCTCCTGCACCGAAGCCACAAGAAAAAAATACCAAAACAATAATATGCTGAACAATACAAAAATTTCACCCTTCGAAACCTAACAGTTCTCAGAGTTTGAAGCTCTCGGAACAGTGCTCCACCTCAGCAGAGCTTGTAGAAACATTAACATTAATATCACAGAAGGCAAAAACTTTCACATGCTTTTTTATTATATGCAGCACATTAACCCTCCCAGCCATATTAGTCCTCGTCGTCAGAACCAGGCTCCCTGCAATTCCATCCGTAATCAAATCAGAAGCGCTTGACACAAAGACGTCGACAAAGACGATGACGGAGACATTCATTCTGACGGTCCTGTCTGCCTCGATTTTGCCCGCAGGCATGACGGCCTGCCCCACCGTCTTGCCTTGGTACAAGATCACTGTGGTGCTGATGCCGTGCTTAAAACTGGCCGCAATGTTGGGATTCTTGAGCGACATGTCTGTGATCAGCGTCAGGTTCACGTGGAACGTCAACGTGGCCAGATCCAGTATGGCGTTGAAGCCGTCAATTACTACAGAATTGACGGTCACCTTGGGGTCTTTAGCCTTGAACACCGTCAAAGCAAGAACGACTATGATTATGGCCAGGATTATGACGGCCGCAACGCAGGAGAAGCAGAAGCAACGCCGACGGCGACTGCGTCTTTTTTTGGCGTCAAGAACTGTAGGGGTTTCTACTCGGAGAGGCTCTTTTGGCGGGTGCTGGGTTTCCGTAGGGCTTGCGTTGCCGTCAAGTGACTTGGATTCTGCTTCCTGTGACTCCATCCTGTGGCCGCTTGTTTTCGTCACCTTCAGAAATATTGACGCTCTGTCGGGGCAGATGCCGAGGTAAGAGACTATTTTGCAGGCCTGGTCTAATTTTCATCCACAATTCCCTGTAAATTTTTTTTTTTTGGGTTGAAAATCCTGAATTAAAATATATGGAAGAGAACCTTTCTTTTAGCTTAATCGTAGAGAGTCGCTTTTAAAAGCAAGGAAAGGGTGTCGTTTAGAAAATGAATATATGCAAGAAAAAAAAGAGAATGTTGTAACCTCCTCCTCCTCCATTAAATCTGTCTGGTAGGAGAAGGCCCGCTATACAGGCGGAGTTTGTCACGAAAATCATTTGTTTCTAAGGAATTAAACATCGGTTGTGTCAAGGCGTTTCCTACAAAATTGAATTAATAACTAATTTTAACTTTAGTATGATGGGATGGGATTGTATTTTTAAAATAGTCGCTACTTGATTCACCTTACATGTTATTATTGTATGGGAAAGTTTATGTTAAACTCCGGAGTGATCATAAATGGATCATTTCTGTTTCGGAAAGTGAGGGTCCAACTTAATCCTATGGGCAAGAAACTTTGGAAAGATTTTTTATTTTTATTTATTTATTTATTTATTTATTTTTTTGGGTTATGTTTATGTGAAAAGCATTTAGGAGGCTTGGGATTTTTTCTAAAAACACTTAATTTAGATGGATATGGATTTACATTTAGGTTCCTTTAAATTCTCATTTTTTATGGTGGTTTTATGTGATTACTTTTTATGAGGTGTCTTTTGCTCTGGTCCCATGGATATAAACATATAATAGTTTAGAAAATGAATTAGGGTCATCTCTGATCTCTTTTACAAGCAAACAAGGAGTGGGTGCCTTGGCCCATTTTAAGGAAGAAATACCAGTTACACGCTAGTGACCATGAGTCAATATTGGAGATACAAAATAGCATCGTGATGTGTATCTACATAAGATTTTTGATCAATCACCCTCTAGATGATAGACAAACTGGGTATTAACTCCTTCCTCCATAACACCTACAAATTGATGCTCTCAATCCTAGAAGGAAAGCTAACTCCACTAAGTGTGGAAAAGAAGGCTTGAATGAGTGTAGGTTGCTATCATAAAACCTAAGTAGGCACATTTTCTTTGGTGTATTCTCCACCAAGGGCTTCCCACTGGCACTCATTTAGTTAACTTAGGCAGGGCACGTCCTATTTGTTTAGTTTGTCAACCCCCAAAATCCTTAAAGCATGTCTTTTGGTTTTGAAAACATGTTGCGTTAGCTTCACAGTGGATTCACACCCTCTTTCGGCTCTTCCATCTAGAAATGTTTTCGTGGAAGAAGGTGCTATTACGGGACATGATTCTTGCAAAATACACACAATTTTGGCATACTTTCCATTATGAGATCCTCTTTAAATTATGGAATGACAAAAATGATACAAATTTTAATCGTGTTATTTTTGACGAATGCTTTTATACTATTAACAAGGTTCATATCATTTTTAATGCTCATACTTCAAATATAGGCAAGCTGAAAAAGGTTCCGTGACCCACCCCCAGACTTTGTTGGATAATTAGGGTAGTGCCCCATGTGTAGTTTGCTCAGTCCCTCTGGACTTACCTCACTACCCATTGCCCCCACATGATCGTGGGTGAAATCACTCCTGTAGCAAGCATCATGACACTCTTTGCAAAGACATTTCATGTCCCTTGCTCGAAGCTCTCAAGTTGATGGTAGTGGTGGCGATGAACCTATTGGATGGATTTTGCCTCAACAAGGGAAATTCCATTTATTATCACTTGTTATTTCACCCACCACACTAGATAATGCAAAAGATAAAGACAAAAAAAAAGGAGGTTGATGGTTAGGATCCAGTATCTCATTCTACAACTCCCCCTACTAGAAATGGCTTGGTGGGAAGGGAGAATTTGGGGTGACAAACTAGGTGATCCTCCCCCTCCTTCACCCATGTGTGTGGTTGCTTCCACTACTTAGTGGTTTGTTGTGGTTTGTCAAAAGATGCTTTTATATACTTTTTTTTTGTTGTTAATTCACCTTTTTTGGTTGAGAAATAATATGTATATTCTTAAGTTAATTATGTAGACTTTCTCGGCTTTGGCTAATTTAATATTTTGCAGTGTGATCTCATATGCTCACTTTTATGTATGATTAACTTATGTATCATATTGTATTATTAGCATATGGAAAAGATTTTAAATCAAAAAATGCAATGTGATTTTATATCAAAATGTATTACAATTTACAATAAACTTACTTATTATTCTAATTTAACATAATAATTAATAAATATTGAGTTTAGACAAGCCTCTCATTCTTTACATAATTTGGAAATAGTCATCACAATTTAATTATAAAATAAAAAATTGTGTCCATGAAAATTCATAAATTTTGCGGTGACCAATGCACTTCCCTAAATAAACACACCTCACATTTATAGGAACCAAAACTATAAACTACACATTTATAGTAGATCACAAACATGCATAGTCTAATTTAAAAAATACATTCATCAAGTTAGGGCTTTGAAAACCTCACTTGCCTTTTTAAATCTGGGAAATTGATCTTCTTCTTCAAACCATGATAGGAAAATTGAACCTTCAAAGGACAATAAAGAGGATTAATTTTGGGTCTTGTGTTCATAGTCAAAACTGTTTTTAAGCACCAAGTGTTTATGAGGCACCCAAACAATATACAATATCAAAGACATTATGCCAAGTAAAATTCAATTTATCCAAGGAGTCCACTGTGATGAAGGGTCTACATATTGTAGCTTTTAACACTACAATGAATGTTTGATATCTTCTAGAATGTATTAGTAATTGTTAGATGCTCTTCAAATTTCCTTAGATCCTTGAATACCCTATTTGTATGCTTGCATTGATTGCAGTATTCATTGATTGGTTAGATATAGAGGCCAATTTCAATCAAACCTACTTTGGAGAACAAGTATTAAAAATAACATACAAGCATAACGCGAGTCCATTAGAATAAATTATTGAGGTGCCATTATAGTTTGTTGATTCTTATCCAAGTGAGGCACAATAGTAACCTAAGGTTCAATCATCTTGGAAAATTTAAATGACATGTCATTTTTGTGAGACATATATAAATAAATACCCCGTGTATTAATTTCAAACATTTATGTAGAATGACTGGAACAAGTTTCATGTCATGGATCAATGTCTCCCAAGCAAAATATTGTAACTCACATAATCAAGTATAACTTGACATTCCATAGCTAAAAAAAAATAGTCCAAGTAATTGATTCAATGTAATTTCTCTAAGAACCTTTCTTGCTTGATTGTTAAAACCTTTAATGGTCATATTTGAACAAAGAGCATTTTTATTCTAATTCCAAATTGTAAGAGCGAAATTTCACTACAAATCTTTAATCTTGAACCATTGTCAACAAGTAATCGCTTGATCCCTATATTCTTGATTGTAACTTTAATGTGCAAGGGTAAATGTTGATCAACAACGTCTCTTAAAGACATATCATTATTCTCAAAGGTGATAACATTCTCACTATCTTTCAAACATCTTACAATACAAGCAAAGTGATATGGTTGAGTATCATTTGGAAAAGTTGTGTTCTCCAATGTTTTGTAAAGGATATCTTTGTAAGAATTTGATCTTGTAAGTAATTTCAAAAATGATATATTTGATTGAGTGTTCTTAAGTTGATCCACAATATCATAATGTTTAGCGGCATGCAACGTGATTGTTAGAGCTTGAGGAGATTAGGAGGGATTTTTTGGTAGTTCCAACCTTGAGATTGTAAAGAAATTACTTCACCAATAAATTAGAATCATATTAATATATCACAATATGATTGAAATAAGAGTAGATACTTGAATAAATGATGATCCACTTGAAGGGGGAAACCTCCACGACCTTATAATAAGAACAAAATTTGTAATATGATGATCAAATACTAAGCACTACCTCCTATATATAATAATTATATTATGGACACACCATATGTCGACCCTACTTCCAATATGAAGCTATATAAATGATTGTATGACTTAGCCACACATATCCAAATAGATGTTATATGTTAAGGGTGTAGCGTGCCCCTCCCATTCAAGCCAACATTGACAATCTTTGGATGCTTCTGCGTAAACACTCCATCTTCCCATGTTGTATCTTCACTATCCATATCATATTCTTCTATTTGATTAGATACTTGGTTATTAACCTCATCATCAACCTCTTAGTGTGTGTCTTAAGGATTTATTCATGTTCTAAAATGACTCTTCCCTCCTCATCAAGATCTGGTAACTTTATTTGGTGGAAAATTTCTATCCAATGACCGTCTTCAAGCAAAAAACAAGTAAGATTGGATGTATTTTCATTGGCTGGGGTAACTCAAGTTTATATGTTACACTACACATCTTCTGCAAAACTTGATAAGGGCCATTAAAATTAGGTGAAATATTGTTATCCTTCTTCTATTACTTCAAGGACATTCACTTATGTGGTTGTAATCACACACAAAAATCTTTGACTTCAAAATATCTTTCGTTGCGGTGTTGGTTAACTTCCTCCTTCATGTAGTTTTGTACCACTGCCAAGGTTTTTTATAAGACAAGATAATAACTCTCGTTGGTGTTGAATGTATTATTCAAATTCTTGAACCTTTGGTTGGACCCTCAAGAATGAGGTGATGGATGGTGGATAGTACACATATAGTTAAAAAAATGGAGATATTTTGAATGAGGTATGCAAAAAAGTGCTAAACCACCATTCTGAGAGTGGTAGCATTGAACCCATCTCCCTTGTTTATTTGAAGAAAAATAGCATAGATAACCCTCCAAGAATTTGTTTACCGCCTTAGTTTTCCCATTGGTTTGGGGATGATATTACAAGCTACGAACTAGTTGAGTACTCAAACATGATAATAAATCAATCCAAAAATTATTGGTAAATATAGTTTGATGATCACTTACTCTAATACTTGGTGTCCAATATAGCTTTTAAAATGTAACCATATTTATTTTTGCTACTATAATAGGGTGAGTGCACAAATTTGGGGAACAAAAGGGGGCCTACTCATGGACATGTTTTGCTGAAAATTGAGAAATTATAACTTATGTGGATAATTTGAGATGGCTACACTCAAAATTCAAGGATGGTGCAAGCACGTGAATTGTAGAATTTTGAGTATAACTTCCAAAACACTATTTTTAAAAAAAATAGTTAAGTTTAACTAGCTCAAACATTTAAAATTTTGATAGGAACTCCTATTTTTTAAAGGGAAATAAAGTAGATAGCCGACTATGTGACCCCTCATTTTTTAACATCATTTAATATTATTTAAAACCATTTGGTAAAACTTTAGATAAGATCATCTAGTTTGTAACCTATTTTTTTTATAATTTTTTGATGAATATTTTTTAATTAATTTTATAAGTAAATAGATCCTAAAAACTAAAAAAAATGGATAGTTAGTCTTGTGGTCCCCCTAATTACCTCAAATTAAACAAAAAACTAGTTTTTTTTAATGTGTGTAGAATTAGACGTAGTTTGTAACCATATTTTTTTTTTACATTTGGATCAACAACAAAAAAGATACACAAGCATATATAGGCATGTCTATTTGAAACATGTAGTTGCCTAAAAAAACTATAGTTAGAAATCAACATAGATTAAAACCTTAACATAGTCCAAAACTTATAAGATTAGTATATTTGGAAAGAGGAGAGCATGCTTGCCATCATGGTAACAATTTTATGATTTTTTTTATGGAAATTCATAGTATATCTGGTGATAGAATTTTTTTGTTTTTTTATCAAAACTCTTAGATTTGGCTATGTGTTGACAGGTATAAGCCTTTGGCTCGGGAATCTAAGCCATTTTCGATCCAAAAGGATTGGTTTTTTTAATTCAAAATAAACATAATACATACACACTATAACACATACATGTGATAATGCATAAATGTTATAAAATATAAGTTACATTTATATTGTTACATTTATGTTCCTTATACTTTAAATTTATTTTAATAAATATAATAAATTAGGGCCACTTTGTATCTGATAGAGTTGGTCTCACAACTACACACCTTACAATGTGGAGGTTAGTTTTTCAAAATTTAATTTGGTTAGTACTTAGGTATTTCTAGGTTTTCAGTATTAAAGTTGGAGATTTCAAGGCATAAGTTTTTCTATTGATGTCCATTTTTGATAAATATATAGTCATTTTTTAAGTTTTTGTGCCTTCTGGATTGCTTCCTATCATTTCTAGGAGGCTCAGGTTTGTCAAAATTGAATTTTACAAACCAATCACTTTGAACTCTAGCCAAAGTGGTGTTATTAGGATAGCATAGGTCACATTGATGACCTGCACACATTAAAGGACCACTTTGTATTAATTTCACTCACTCATCGACCCTCCCTCATCCCTAATCACTTCCTCTTCATTCGTCATCACCCCTAATCACTCTCTCCTTGTTCCTAGTTATCCCTAATCACTCCCTCATTGACCCTCACCATCCCTCATCATCCTTAATCACTACTTCGTCATACCTCATCATCCTGAGTCACTCCCTCGTCATCAGTCATCATCCCTAATACCTCCCTCATCAACCCTCACCATCTCTCATCATCTCTACTCACTCCCTCATCATCCCTAATCACTCCCTCATTGACCCTCTGTTAGGTTCTTTTCTATCTAGACCTTTCTCTAGGTGCACATCGATGTGACTAATTCCCAACAAGATGATGCAATGGCATTTCATACAAGACTATGTTCTTGCGTGCTCACCTAAAGCACACAACAAAAAACTAGTTCCTGTGGGTTTTATTGCATGGTAACATGCTCATCATATATTGGTGCTTGAAATTATAACTTGATCAATGACTAAACATTAAAATAAATACATGGACATGGACCTAGTTTCAGTTAAGTGAATAAATCTGATTAAGATAATAATTGCCATGATATTTAGAGTACTCATTGCACATGTTCAGATGACATAGGTTCTATTCATTATATCAAATTGAGATCCATAAGTTACATAACAAATGAATTGAAACCTTAGTGATACAAATTAACTATAAACTACAATGCAATATCAAGATTACAATGATATATGTGATTCCTCTATTTAACATAATCAATTATTATATAATAATGTTCAGTAGCATTACAAATCTCTACACAAAGGTATCTATACTTGGTTCTCCTCAACCAATTTATTACAATAATTATGACACTTCTAGTGACTAGCCATCGATCTCTAGTGAACTGAGATTCATGGTAGTCATCTACTTTGTTTTTATATGGACCCATGCCTTTGCACCCCTATTCTCATCCAGTGTTGGATCCTCATTGCCAAGTGTCTATCTTCATGTGAGGCAGTGCTAAACTCATGTGTGATTGATATTTGTTATGTCCTTGAGAATCACTCCTTAACCATATCCCACTTTCTTTGAGTTACCCAAGTCTTTCACTAATATTTTGAGCCTTTCGTTCTCAGGTTCTCTATTTCTTATGCCTCGCCTGTGACTTGGTCTTATCGCATCATGATCTCTTGCGCCATGGTCTTCTTTGCCATGCTTATTCTACACCATGCTTGTTCCATGCCATTACCAAACTACTTAGCTAAAATTTGGGGTCCAACATCACCCCACACTATGTTCTTAGTCTATCCTAGACTAAGTATTGATCTCACCCTCTACCAAAAATTTAGGACCAATCTATTCAATTTGCTTTTTGACACCTTCCCAATTTGATAAGGTGTCGATCAGCTTTGTTTTCATTTCCTCAATCACCACTTTTAATGTTTTTTGTATCCTCAAGTTGATCGAGACACTCACTTGCCTTATTGACCAATCATTTAAGGGATGTGGAAGCATCCTTTTAAACCTCCTCAAGCACGGTGACCTCATCTACAACCTATCCTCAGAGTGAGGTAAAGTTGGAATATATTTATTGTTGATGCACATTTATTTTTAACTCCATAATTTTGACATCTTTAAATGCTTTTGTGTACTCAATGCAGTCTTTTATTAATAGGGTAGCATCAACCAATTACTAATGTTGAAGCTCTTCTACCTAGAGTTGAGCTTCCAAAATTTCACTAGGTCGTGCCAGCTTCTCAAAAATCCCATCTAGGATGGGAATCACTTCCCCAACTTAGTTCAAGGCATTCCTACATACCCCCACTGCTTCAAAAAATTATTCAGCTACCCATATTTTTTCATCACTTAACACGAGTTGCTTCTTGCATCATTTCAATAGGACGTCCACAAGGGTATTCATCTTGTCAATAGTCTCACCCTCTGAAGGGACTCTATTTGCTAGTGTCGGGTCCTAGCTTAGAATAACCTTACATATATTTAATGTTTTGACCTTGGCTATTGTTACGACTTGCAATTGGCATTTCATCTTGGATACTTCCTCTTCAAGTTTATCCTAGGTGATGACTTCATTTACACCACCCTACCATGTTTTTATTTAGCCCAATGTGCATTAGATTCTGCAAGCACATTTTTTTGTACTACCTCAGAAGATATTTCTAAGAGTGTTGCACTAGCTTGTAAAGGATAAAGTTGATTGGGATCGACCGAAAGGGGTGTGGATAGTGACATCGCTTGTGAATCTAATACAAGGATATCAGGAGGCATTTCAAAATGGCATTTTTCATTGTAAATTTCAAGGAAAAATGACATCTCACACTGGATGTGAACAGAGGCATCTTCTAGGTAAAAATGGGAATATAAATAAAACATGTTGTCAGGGATGCATGTCTAGTATTGGGCATGAAGTTTGGTGGTTGTATCAAACATTTGTGGTTTCATAGAGTCAACTAGATATTTCGATTTGATGGGATCTTGCCTAAGTATCTCAACTTCTGTGTCCTACTCTAGTGATGTGGTGCCACTGTCAAAGCCATTCAATTTTTATCATTTAGAGCCATACCTCTCTTTGTCAAGTGGATCTTCAATATCCATGTGCACCTCTTCAAGGGTGGTCTCTTCTTGTTGCACTAGGGAAACTGTATTCTCTAAATCAGTCTCTCCTTTCCCTTTGGACATCCCCATGGTCCCTCCTATTAGTTCTTCCAGCTCTTCCTTATCACTATTCTTAGTCTCTTATACTTCTTATTCCAAAGGAACAGTTTGTGTTGTTGGTAGTGAGTCTTCTTGTTGACTTGTTGGTGTATCTATTTTTGGTGAAGCCTTTGGTGGTGATGCCTTCAATGGTGAAGCCCTTTATGGTGGTTCTTGGGTAGTCCTTTGCATTTTCAGTGGTTTTTTATGAGAACTTATGTTGGAATCATTCTTGGTACACTTTTTCTTGTCGAGTGGTGGTATTGGGGGAAACTTCTCTCTCATGATCTTCACTTCCCGAAGCTTTCTTCTTAGGTTTTAACATATAAAAGATATTATGAATTGAGTTAAAAACCAAGGTTGGATGAACCTTGATGTCAGTTCTATTTGTATCATATTTTTCTCTATATGGTTTTTTTCTAGGGTATCCATACATTTTACAAAGAGTGTGAGTACCCAAGTTAATTTGTTCTGCTTCAAGTGTTATTGGCTACACATCATATATGCAGTTAAAAGGGTTCAAAAAGTACTATGTCGTGAGAGCATATGGTAGCTTCAACCAAGTAGAAAGATATCCAGATGGGGGCATCCTGATGTGTGTGAGATAAAAGTGTTGCTTGACAATAAATTTGGCTTGATCGCCAACCTATGTAGGTAAGTCCTTTGGAACACGCCATTCATTCCCAAAGGCTTCCTTCATGCCATCATACCATGACTTCATCTTAAGCTTAAAAGTCGAGGTAATATGGCTAAGACACGTGTGAACACCTTATAGCACTCTACAGGGGACCTATTCTCTAGTGGGTATAACCACCTTAATTCTCTAGAGGTGTAATCAGGTACACCATTTTCATCGAACACCATTAACAAAAGGAAGACACCCTACAGGAACTTATGATTAGGCATTTGATGAGACTTCTCGACATCCATTATAATATTATTAGAAAAATACATTGCCCAATTATACTTTAGGTCCTCAATGACTTGCTGAGAAACATATGGGTGGGTCATGAACACCTCGTTCTATGTATCATTATCACCAAACTTTGTCATGACAATGTGCATAGTTATCCTATAAGTTTTTTATATGGATGGCTTGGAGTTATTTTTGATACTCTAATGCCATAGCTATATTTTCTATCTATGCCAAGTACTCTAAATTGAATTCAAGGTCTATGTCAAAGCACTGCAACCTTGATACCTTGTCGATTCTTTTAGCCATGATTTTCATTCAGTGCCCAACAAAGTAGATATAATCCTCATACATGCATGAAAGTAGACACTTGACCAAAGGTTTTCCAAAATAGGGGAGGTTGAAAAGCTAGAAGATCCCAACAAAGTCCAAGTCATTAAAGATATTTAAATCATAGACTAATTAACTCTTGGTGTTTTGGTGCTCAACTCTATAATCATCTTGTAGCTCAACCTCATTTCCAGGTTGTTGATGGTTGTAATTTAAGATAGTACAAGTGGGTACATTAGATACCAAATTTTCCATGCACAAAACCATTTTTAGGTACTACATATCCTTGATTAATAAGGGTGGAGGTGGAAGTACTTGAGTTTTCTTATTAATTTGGTGCGCCATCCCTGTTCTTTTGCCTTATATGTGTTTGCATTGTTCTTCAAGTTTTTCCTCCCTAATTAACATTGTTTCCCCACTAACACTTAGTTATTATTCTTTTAGAATGGCTAGTAGTGGATCACTTCATTGGGCCTTTTTCTTAAGCTACATCACGCTTTGTGGAGCCCAAAGGTTGAGTTGCGGTCGTCTAATGTTCCCAATGAATACATTTTTGTTGTTGTAGGTGTCTCGACTCTCTTGCTTTGATTCTTGTTAATGGCAAATGCTAACTTTTACAACATGAAACTCAAGATTTCCTCCACATTTTTAAGTTTAGCTAGCTCTAGATATTCAATTGTACAAGAACACACTTTCAATGATAAATGAAAAACTAGAAATCGGTACTCTATACTTGACTAGAATCACCTGAATTTGTTTGTTCACTCTTTGAATCTATAAAATCATAATCGTAGCAATGGTAAAATGTGAAATGAACCACGTAATGCATTTATATAGGTTCGAGGGGGTAACTAGAATTTACTAGCCCCTCCCTTTGACCATCACTTTATACAATAAATACATCCAATGGTATTGCCACAACATGATGTTTGCACACTTGCCATTACGACTACCTCCTTGTCTTAATGGCATCTCTTATCCCACTCTTTTGTCAAAGTGCATGACAATTGTAGGAGAATTTAAATTTCATACTAAGAGAATATTCACACCCAAGGTAAGAATAAATATTTACCTAGGCAAGATTATTGTTACGTACCACATCATGCATAGCCTTTGTCCTTATACACTTTTACTTATTCACCTTTGTATCCACACATATACCAATAGACCATAACTTGGCACTTACATGAACACCCCTTACCCCACACTAATAATGCTTCGTGTTCCTTCACAAGAACATAAATATCAAGTTGCAAAAAGAATACAAAATAATAAAAAGGGCACATAACTAAGGCAACACTTTATTAAAAATAAGAAATCCTAAACTAATGGCATACACTTTATTGGTACAATCAAGAAAGACTTAAGTTGAAAAATACAGACATAGTTGGCTACCATTGTAATGATTAGGAAGAAATTGGCCATCTAATTATTTTAAACAACACGGGTTGATAGGATGAATACTATGACCAATAAAGGGACCATCCCAATGAGCACAAAACTTCCTGGAGTGGCATGCAAACTTGGAGTCATAGAGCAAGACTTGCATTCCTAGTGTAAAAGTCTTATGTTTAAAGTGGCAATCATACCACATCTTGACTCTAATGATCAAGAAAATGAGCTTCATCCAATTATAACAAGTCATCTAGGCATGCTTTCAATGATGGTTCATCATCTAGACATCCAACACATCCAATGTGAAAAGAGAAAACCAAGAATTCTAATGAAAAAATGGCCTCGATTTCAAAAACAAGATTGAATAATGTACTTTTGTTGAGATGCTTATAAGTTGTTTGGTAGGCCCAAACAACTAAAGACACCCATCATCCCAGTTAGTGTGTCCAATATTACATATCTTTGTGAGGGTTGTGCACAATTTTTTGTTGAACACCTTAGCAGTTCTATTTGCATGGGGATGATATGGTGTGGTCTTGTGATGGGTAATCATAGATTCAGCTAATAATACTCATATAGTCTCATTAAGGAAGTACATACCATAGTCACTATTAAAACTCAATGAACAGTGAAACCTTGTAATAATATGTTCCCAAATGAAACATGTTGTAGTTTTCATAAAACAATCCCATGTTGGTGCAACTTGAGTCAGGTGGGTGAGATAATTAGTTACTATGATGACATAACATGAACCAATATGTTATTCGACTGGGTTGATGGGGCTAAAAAAGTCAATGGCCCATTTCTCAAATGGTTCCTATGATAGAATAGGATCTAATGGAATTGCATCCTAGTGATTTGGTTTCCCCACGCACTAACAAATATCACATTGACATGTATGCAACTTTTCATCTTGGAAAAGTGTAGACCACCATAAACTAGTTAAAAAAAATTTGCTCATAGTATCCTCACTAGCATAATGTCCTCCAACAATACCTTCATGGACTTTGTGGATCACATCAAGGTGCACGTGTTTCATGACACATCATCAAAGGACTTCATCTCAACGAAGCTTATAGAGGTTGCCTCTGATGAGCTAGAATCAAGAAGTGCAAATGGCTAGTTGCTTATTAGCCTATGTACTTAAATGATTTGGACTTATGTTAGTGGTTAAAAATGTTGTTATGTCCTCTAATTCCTCAAGAACATAAGAGACATGAAACAATTACACGTCAGGCAAGTCATCCTCGATAGTGTGCATTGATTCACCAGAATCAATTCTTGAGAAATAGTCAGGACCGTAATTAGCCTTACCATGCTTTACCATGATAGAGAACTAAAATTCATAAAATAACACAATTTAGTGGCAAATGTGACCATGTAAAATGGGTCTATTAACTAGATATTTCAATTCTTCATGGTCTGTGTAGAACACAAAGGGAGCTGCTAACATATATTATTGGAATTTTTGTAGAGCATAAACCATAGAGAGTACCTCGTACTCCTTAGTGGTATAGTTCCTCTTGGCTAGAGTAAGGTTTATACTTGCAAAGTAAGTAAGGCGATCTAGATTACCCTCTCCAGGATGCACAATTTATAGGACTGGCCGAATTTTCATCCACAATTACCTATAGTTTTTTTGGGGGTTAAAAATCCTGAATTAAAATATATAGAAGAGAACCTTTATTTTAACTTACTCTTAAAGAGTCGCTTTTAAAAGGAAAGGGTGTCATTGAGAAAATGAATATATGAAGAGAACCTTATAACCTCCTCCATTAAATTTGGTGGGACAAGGCTTGCAATACCTATGGCATTTGTCATGAAAATATTGATGAAACCATTTATTTCTAAGGAATTGAGCATTCGTTATGTCAAGGCTTGAATTAATAAGAAATTTTAACTTCAATATGATGGGATGGGATTGTATTTTTAAATAGTCACAAGTTGATTCACCTTACATGTCATTGTATGGGAAAGTTTATGTCAAGATGTAGAGTGATTATAATGGATCATTCATGTCATGGTAGGTGAGTGTCCAACCTAGTTCTATGGGCAAGGAACCCTAAAAAGGGTTAATTTTTCTCGGACACATTTTTATCATTATTCTTGACATTTTTATTGTTAAAAATATTTTCCAGGGTTAGAAATTGCTCAAAAAAATACTTAATCTAGGATGAAGATGGATTTATATCTAGGGTTTCTCTAAATTCTAATTCCCTATGGTGGTCTCCTGTGTTTACTTTTCATGAGGTGCCTCTTGCTCTATTCACATGGATATAGGCATACAATAGTTTAAAAAATGAATTAAGGTCACCCCTAATATCTTTTGCAAGCAACCAAGGGAGTGGATGCATTGGCCCATTTTAAGGGAGAAATTCCAATTACAGGGTAGTGACCATGAGTCAATATTGGAGATATGAAATGGCATACCTTATGTGTATCTACATAAGATTATTTATCAATCACCTTCCAGATGGTAGACAATTTGGTTATTAACTCCTCTTTCCACAACACCTACAAATTGATTCTCTCGATCCCAAATGGAAAGCTAACTCCATTGAGTAAGTGTGGAAAAGAAGGTTTGAAAGAGTGTGGGATGCTATCATAAAACCTAAGTAGGCATACTTTCTTTGGTTTATTCTCCACCAAGGGCTTCCCATTGGCACCCATTTAGTTCACTTAGGCATGGCACATCCTATTTATTCAATTTTCCAACACTAAAAATCCTTAAAGCATGTTTCTTGGTTTTGAAAACATGTCAAGTTAGCTTAGCAGTGGATTCACTCCCTCTTCCAACTCTTCCATCTAGAAATGTTTCCATGGAAGGTGCTATTTTGGGACATGATTCTTTTAAAAAGATCACAAGTTTGGCATATTTTTCATTATGATATCCTCTTTAAATTATGGAATGACAAAAATGATACAACTTTTAATCGTGTTATTTTTTATGAATGTTTGTATATTTTTAACAAGGTTCATATTATTTTTAATGTCACACTTCAAACCTATGCAAGATAAAAAAAAATGTCTGCACGTGATCCACCTCCAGACTTTGTTGGATAATTATAATAATGCCCTATGTGCAGTTCACTAAGTCCCTCTAGACTCACCTTACTACCCATTGCCACCACATCACCATGGGTTTGGATAGCATAGGTGAAATCTCTCCTATAGCAGGCATTATGACACTCCCTATAGAGACATTTTATGTCCCTTACTCAAAGCCCTCAAGTTGATGGCAGTGGTGGTGATGGACCTATTGGATGGATTGTGCCTCAGCAAGGGAAATTTCATTTCTTGGCACTTATTATTTCACCCACCATGCAAGATAATGCAAAAGATAAAGACAAAGAAAAGGAGGATAATGGTTGGGATCTAGTATATTATCATACAAATCCCCTTACTAGAAATGTCTTGGGAAGGTTGGGGTGACAAGCTCAGTGATCTTCACCCTCTACTGCCCATGTTTGTGGTTGCTTCCATTGTTTAGTGGTTTGTTGTGATCTATCAAAAGATCCTTTTATATACTTGTTGTTTGTTTTTACTTCACCTTTTTTAATTGAAAATTAATATGTATATTTTTATGTTAATTATGTATAGTTTCTTGGCTTCCGCTAATTTAATATTTTGTAGTGTGATATCATCTGCTCACTTTTTTTATGATTAACTTATGTATCATATTATATTATTAATATATGAAAAATATTTTCAATCAAAAAATGCAAAGTGATTTTATAACAAAATATATTACGATTTACAATAAACTTAATTATTATTTTAATTTTAACATAATAACTAATAAATATTGAGTTTAGACAAGTCTCTCATTCTTTACATAATTTGGAAATAGTCATCACAATTTAATTGTAAAATAAGAAATTGTGTCAAGACGATGAAAATACATAAATTTTGTGGTGACCAAATCACTTCCTTAAAAAAATACACCCCACATTTATAGGAACTAAAACTATAAACAACACATTTATAGTAGATCATAAACATGCATACTCTAATTTATAAAATGCATTCATCAAGTTGGGGATCTGAAAACCTCACTTGCCTTTCCAAATCTTGGAAATTGATCTTATTCTTCAAACCATGATAGGAAAATTGAACCTTCAAAGGACAATAAAAAGGATTTATTTTGGGTCATATATTCCTTATCAAAAATGTTTTAAAGCACCAAGTGCTTATGAGGCACCTAAACAATATATAATATCAAAGACATTATGCCAAATAAAATTCAATTTATCCAGGTGGTCCAGTGTGATGAAGTGTCTACCTACTATGGCTTTCAACACTACAATGAATGTTTGATCTCTTCTAGAATGTAGTAGTAAATGCTAGACAATCTTCTACTTTCCTTAGATCCTTGAATACCTTCTTTATATGCTTACATTGATTGCATTTTTCATTAATTGGTTAGATTTATAGGCTAGTTTCAATCAAACCTTCTTTGGGGATCAAGTATTAAAAATAAAATACAAGCATAATGCGAGTCCATCGAAATAAATTATTGAGGTACCATTATAGTTTGTTGATTCTTATTCAAGTGAGGCACAATAGTAACCTAAGGTTAAATCATCTTGAAAAATTTAACTAGCACGGCATCTGTGCGAGACATATATAAATAAATCCCTCGTGTATTAACTTCAAACATCTATGTAGAATGATTGGAACAAGTATCATGTCATGGATCAAGGTCTCCCAAGCAAAATATTGTAACTCACATCATTAGGTATAACTTGACATTCCATGGCTAAAAGATTTAGTCCAAGTGATAGATTCAATGTAATTACTCTAAGAACCATTAGGTATAACTTGACATTCTTGATTGAAACTTTAATGTACAAGGGTAAATGTTGATCAATAATGTCTCTTAAAGACATCTCATTATTCTCAAAGGTAATAATATTCTCACTATCTTTCAAATATTTAACAATAAAAACAAAGTGAGATGGTTGAGTATCACTTGGCAATGTTGTGTTCTCCAATGTTTTGTAAAGGATATTTTTTAAGAATTTAAACTTGTATGTAATTTCAAAAATGATATATTTTATTGAGTGTTCTTAAGTTGATCCAAAATATCATAATCTTTAGTGACATACAACTTGATTGTTAGAGCTTGAGGATATTATGAGAGATTTTTTTAATTCCAACCTTGATATTGTAATGAAATTAATTCACCAATAAAGTAGAATCACAATGATATAGCACAATATGATTGAAATAAGAGCAAAATACTTGAATAAATGATGAGCCACTTGAAAGGGGAAACCTCCACAACCTTTTAATAAGAATAAAATTTTTAATATGATTATCAAATACTAATCACTACCTCCTATATATACCATAATTTTGTTATGGACACACCATATGTCGACCCTACTTATAATATGAAGATATATAAATGATCATATGACTTAATTAAAGGTTATGCTAACCATAAGTTGGACACCCATATCCAAATACATGTTATATGTTAAGGGTGTAGTTTTCCCCTCCCATTCAAACTAACATTGAAAATCTTTGGATGCTTTTGTGCAAATGCTCCATCTTTCCATGTTGCATCTTCACTATCCATATTCTTTCATTTGATCAACTACTTGGCTATTAACCTCATCCTCAACCTCTTAGTGTGTGTCTTAAGGATTTATTCATGTTCTAAAATGACTATGCGCTCCTCATCAATATCTAGTAACTTTGTTTGGTGGAAAATTTATATAAAATGACCTTCTTCAAATTTTTCCAAAAAACAAGGAAGACCAAAAGTATTTTCATTAGCTGAGGTAACTCCAATTTATATGTTACACTACCCATCTTTTGAAAAACTTGATAAGGGCCATTAAAATTAGGTGAAATATTGTTATCCTTCTTCTATTACTTCAAGGACATTCACTTATTTGGTAATCACACAAAAATAAACTTTGACTTAAAAATGTATTTCGTTGTGGTGTTAGTTAGCTTGCTCCTTCATGTGATTTTGTGCCACTGCCAAGTTTTTTATAAGACAAGAAAATACTTCTTGTTGGTGTTGAATGTATTATTCAAATTCTTGAACTTTTGGTCAGACCCTCAATAATGAGGTGATGGATGGTCGATGGTACCCATATAGTTCAAAAAATGGAGACATTTTGTATGAGGTATGGAAAAAAGTGCTAAATCACCATTCTGAGAGTGGTAGCCATTGAACCCATCTCCCTTGTTTATCTGAAGAAAAACAATAGAGATAACCCTCCAAGAATTTTTTTACCTCCTTAGTTTTCCCATTAATTTGGGGATGATATTACAAGCTACGAGCTAGTTGAGTACCCAAACATGATAATAAATCAATCCAAAAATTATTAGTAAATATAAGTTGATGACCACTTACTCTAATACTCAGTGTCTAATATAGATTTTGAAATATAAACATATTTTTTTATGTTACTATACTAAGATAAGTGCACAAAGTTGGGGGACAAAAAGGGGCCTACCCATGGACATTTTTTTCTTGAAAATTGAGAAATCTTATCTTCTATATATAATTTGATATGATTACACTCAAAATTTGAGGATAGTGTAAGAACATTAATTGTAAAATTTTGAGTTTAGTTTGCAAAATACTATTTAAAAAAAATAGTTAAGTATCACTAGGTCAAACATCTAAAATTTCAATAAAAACTCTTATTTTTTTATGAAAACAAAGTATATAACCGATTGTGTGGTCATGCATTTTTTTAGCATCATTTAATATTATTTAAAACCATTTGGTAAAACTTTAGATAAGGTCATCTAGTTTGTAACCTATATTTTCTTAAAAAATTTTGATGAATATTTTTTTAATTAATTTTACAAGTAAATAGATCCTAAAAATTAATTAAAAAATGGATAGTCAATCATGTGTCCCCCTTAACTACCTAAAAAAATAAAAATAAACTATTTTTTTTAATGTGTGTAGAATTAGGCCTAGTTTATAACCATATATAATTTTTTAACATTTGTATCAGTGAAAAAAAAAATATAGTCATGTATATCTGAGGCATGTAGTGGCCTATAAAATCTATAGTTAGAAATCAACATAGATTAAAACCTTAAAATAGTCCAAAATTTATAAGATTATTATATTTGGAAAGAGGAGAGCATGATCATCATCGTGTTAATTTTATTATCTTTTTCATTGAAATTCATAGTGTATTTGGTGATGGAAGTTGATTTTTGTTGTTTTTGTCTAAACTCTTGGATCCAATTGTGTGTTGATAGGTCCAAGTCTTTGGCTCAAGAATCTAAGCCAATTTCAAGCCAAAAGGCTTGATTTTTTGAATTCAAAATAAACATAACATATATGTGCTATAACACATATGCATTATAATGAATATGCATTATAAATTACAAGTTTACATTTATATTCTTTATACTTTAAATTTATTTAATAAATATAATAAATTAGGGTCACTTTGCATCTGATAGAGTTGGTCTCATAATTGCACGCCTTACAATATGGAAGATAATTTTTCAAAATCCAATTTGGTCAGTACTTAGGTATTTTCAAGGTCTTAGTATTGAACCTAAGGATTTCAAGGCATAAATTTTGTAATTGATGTCCATTTTTGGTAAACTTATAGTCAATTTTTAGGTTTTTGTGACTTATGTATTGCTTCTTGGTATTTCTAGGAGTATTAAGTTTGCCAAAATTGAATTTTAAAAACCAATCACTTTGAACTCATGTAATGTCCCCTTCTTCTAAATGAGACACTTGCAGAATACCATTAGCCTATTTTATTCCTATAGGCTAAGTTGGCTGATGTAAAGGAATATTAGTGCGAGATTACTATTCATAAAATACTATTCATAAGTACTATTCATGTGTCACTATTCATGGTGATGTGTTAGGTGATGCAAGTGATGATGCAATAGAGGATGTGGCTTGTGGATGATGTGGTATGTCCTATAGAGAATCTCACATGATAACAAGTGCATATGAATGGAGTGGGGTGTTCTACTCCACTAAAAACGCAAGTTTGAATTTTTTAATGTTTACATGATTTTGTTTCTTGGTGGAAAAGACAAAGGGTAGAAGTGTGGCACATTTCTAGTTGGCTTCATGATTACGAGTGTGTGGAGAAGTCAAAAAGGATGTTGGGACATTTTTGGAGGCATGGGTGCACATGGGTGAATGATGACAAAAGTTTCCATCACTGATTCCCCTTCACATGTGTGATAAAGGTGTCATTATGGAAGAATGTGTAAAGGAGATTATTTTGCCTAAAGTGGGAGATTTACTTTTAGCTCTTACACATGGTGACAAGCTTGTCACTATTGGTAATTTATCTCCTATGTGAAATAATACACCCCATTTTCTCTCTTTCCATTATTATTTTATTTCTCCTCCATCATAAATTCTATAAGTATGAGCTCTCTCCCTTTGTAATTCATCTTCTGCAAATCATAACCCCCCCATTTTTAGAGCTTAAACCTTGTGTTCAGTTTTTTATCTCCCATGATGAAAACCCTTGAAGTGTCAAAATTAGAAGGATTAAAACCCTCATGGTTTCCATTGTGAACTTGAGGAATAAATCTCTCTTACTCATATGAGGTTATTCCATCTAGGAAGTACATTTAGGCTTCATAACAAATTCAGAGTTGTATTGTGCAGAGTGTGTGTTGTGTGCAGGATCTCCAATAAAGTTATGTGGAGATTTTTGGGTGTGGAAAGTAGTGTAAGTGTTTTTTCTATACATAAGCATTTTTATATTTCATTGTATATTTGTTATTTATGGATATTGATTCTAAAAATATCATATGTAATTCAATTAGATAAATTAAAAAATTAGAAAATTATTGTGTTGTTGGTTTATTTTGAAAGGGTTATTATAGAAAATTTATATTTTTTTAATATATCCTAAAAGGGATATTTAAGTTGTATTAAATCTAGTGATTTTTCCAGCCTATAGTTCATTATGTTGTTCGATGCTTTCAAGTCACAAGAAAATCAGATACTGGAGAAGAGAGCAAAATAAAGTGTAACCAAAAGAAATAATGGGTGATAGAGAAGATCCTAGAGAAGTTGATGTGGTAAGAAATTTTGATGAATTTTTTTGATGACATGTTTAGCCAAATGTTGTAGCTGACATAGAACAAGCCTACCAATAATAGTAACAATGGTGAAGCTAGCACCTCTAGAGCAAACAATAAGGACAAAGGCCAAAAGGTGGAATCTCAAAATTTAGGAGTTGGGTTCATCTATAGACCCTTAAAGCCCAAGTTCGTTTAGAGAGAAGAAGTGCTTATAGAATAAGAAACTACATTCTAGGAAGAAGTCTCTCATTGTTATTAAGAGAATACAAACCTTCTGATTGAGATCCATGAAGTTGTGACATTGACAAATTATATGACTAAGAGGAAGACCAAATGTGCAATAAGGCAAGAGGCTCAATTTCAGCCAAAGCCAAAAGATTTAGAGCATACTTTAGGTAAGATAACTCTCTCTACTTTTAATGGATATAATAAATGTACTGCTAGGGCATGGTTTCAGAAACTAGACACATACTTGTCTCTCAAGCCAACGGCAGAAGAGGAAGCTATCAAGTTTTCCACCCTTCATATTGAAGTTGTTGCACATGATTGGTGGTACCATGGCTTAATTACTTAGAATCATGATCAAATTAGATCATATGATGAATTCTATAAAAGGTTAATTACAAGATTTGATAGAAGGGATATGCAAGAACAATTTAGAGAGTTGGCTCACCTCAAGCAAAGAGGTAATGTGGATGAATATGTTGCTAACTTCTAAAAATTATATGTCATGGTAACTGATATATCAAAGAAGAGACTCATTGTTCTTTTCATAGAAGGATTTTTTTAGCATCTCAAAGGTCTTGTGAAGGCATTCAACCCTTCCACTCTACAAGAAGCTATCAAGAAGGCATTTGATCTAGAGACTTCTATACCTTTAAAGCCCTTGCTTTGGAATAATTCTAAAAGGAACATTCAAAAGAAGTTGATGGGTGCCCTGACATAAAAAGATGACCTTTAAACGTGTATAAAAAAGTGGATGATGAAACCAAGAATGAGTTTAGGAGGAATAAACTTTTTTGTATTGTAAATATCTATGGACTCTAGGACACATATGTCTTGGGAAAGGCAAGGTACATTATATAGAGGTCACTTATGATTGTGAGGAGGAGGAGGAGGTGAAGGAAAATTCTAGCTTGGATAGTGATCAGAAGAAGGTTGATGCAGATCATGAGGAGAAGACTATAGGATAATCTATGGGAGGAACTGTTACTTCTCTTTTAGGAAGCCCTATATATCACCCTTTCAAGGTGAAAGGAGTGTTGTAAGGACAATGTGTGATAGTTTTGATTGATAGTGGGGCAACCCACAATTTCATAGATGAAGGACAGTTAATGACAAGAGGTCTTCGGGTGAAGGATTTTCCAAGGTTTCATGTTATGGTTATTATTGGATTTATTATGAACTATAAGAAGAAGATATCATAGTTGAGCATTACCTTGGGTGACCATCAGGTGACTGCTGATTTCTATGTTATCATAATTGGACAGGTTGACATGGTTATTGGCATTCAGTGGTTGCACTCCCTTGGGAAATATTTACAAAAAATTTAGATTATGAAGCTCAAATTCATACATGAAGGCAAAAAAAATATTCTTTGAGCAACGTCTAATGGATCACCTAGTTTTCCCACTGTAAAGAGGATGGAGTCACTACTCTAACATGGATAGGTGGCTTGGGCAACCCAATGTTTGATCTCTTATCACACCCCTTTTGATAGAGATGGTCAGTATAATGTGGATATCCAATCCATATTGGATAAGCATAGTGTGGTTTTCAGTGAGTTTCCTCTTGGTAGACCACTTGACAGGGTTTTTGAGCATGTGATAGAGCTAGAGGAGGTATCTAAGCCTGTTATCATGACTCCTTATCGGTACCCTAAGAGATTATTAAAAAAAATTAAGAAAACAATAAATGAGTTGTTGGATATGGGCCACATTAGGCCTAGCTCAAGCTCCTTTATTTCTTTAGTTATTTTGGTGAAGAAGAAGGATGGGACCATGTGAATCTACATTGATTATCATGTACTTCACAAAAATAATATAAAGAATAGGTATTTGATTCCCAGGATCGATGAGTTA
Source organism: Torreya grandis (assembly GCA_037957365.1). Lineage (NCBI taxonomy): Eukaryota > Viridiplantae > Streptophyta > Pinopsida > Cupressales > Taxaceae > Torreya > Torreya grandis. The sequence goes on from JARHVA010002329.1 coordinate 2,537,942, forward strand.
TTGGATGAGTTGCATGGAGTTGTGTATTTTTTGAAGATTTATCCTTGTCCAAGGTAACATCAGATTAGATTACGTGACTAGGAGATACATAAGATGGCCTTCAGATGTCATTATATCCATTATGAGTTTCTGGTCATGCATTTTAGTTTAACCAATGCTCATGTTACCTTTTAATCTTGTATGAACCATATCTTCAACAAAAAGTTGTGGAAGTTTTTACTAATATTCTTTGATGATATTCTGATATATAATAGGACATGGGAGGACCACCTTAGGAATCTTGATGAGGTGTTGTGAATTATAAAGGCATAGTCTTTTTTTGCAAAAAATTCCAAGTGTGAGTTTGGTATGACAGAGATCTTTTACTTGGGTCATGTGATTATTGATAATGGAGTGAAGGTCCATCAAGAGAAAATTCAAGCCATCCTGGATTGGCCACCGCCAAACACATTGTCAAATTTGAGGGGATTATTTAGCCTTTGTAGTTATTACATGAGGTTTGTAAGGGGTTTTCTCATTTGGGTGCACCTTTTATAGATATCACCAAGAAAGGATATTTTTTAATGGACAAATGAGGCTTAACACATGTCTGACAAGATCAAGGAGGTAATAAGTGCTTGTCCTGTTTTTGCATTTCTTGATTTCTCTTAGCCCTTTATTTTGGAGTGTGATGCTTTAGGTGCAGGGATAAGCATCGTGCTTACGTAGAATAGGCACCCATTGCCTATAAGAGTAGGAATCTCTATGATGTGGAGAGATTGTACTCCACCTATGATAAGGAGATGATTGCCATCGTGCATGCTTTGGCAAAGTTTAGGAAGTATTTGGTAGGTGGAAAATTTATTGTCAGAATAGATTATAATAACTTGAAATATTTCTTGCAGTAGAAGGATCTGAATGAGAGATAACAAAAGTGGGTAATCAAAATTTAGGCCTATGATTTTGACATTATGTGAAGGGGAAGTGGAATGTTGTAGTTAATGCCCTTTCCAAAAAATGCACTTTGTGTTTTATGACTAAGATTTTAGTTGATTGGAAGGCTCACCTCTTAGCTGAATATTCCAAAAATAAGTTTGGATGTGAGCTTATGGATGGTAGGATTCAAGATGACAGTTAAGAGTGGTAGATGATGTCATCTACTATAAGGATAAGATTTATTTGGTACCTGAATCAAAATTGAAGAAGAAAATTTTGAAGGCTATTCATGATACACCTCTTGCAGGACATCTAGGTTATTTCAAAACTTATACATTGATCAAAGAGAGATTCTCATGGAAGGGTCTCAAAGATGATGTCTTGTGCCATGTCAGAGAGTGTATGACTTGTCAGAAGAATAAGTTAGAGCATACTATCCCAATAGGATTATTACAACCATTACCTATCCCTGAGCAAAAGTGAGAGAATATATCCATGGATTTTATTACAGGTCTACCTAAATTGGAGGGTAAAGATTGTATCTTTGTGGTAGTCGATAGGTTGACCAAATACACACATTCATTTTCCATATCTTCTGAGTATAAGGAATCTTCGGTTGTGAAGTCATTCTTTAGATAGGTGTTCAGACTCCATGGGTTGTCGAAGAACATTATCAGTGATCAGGATAATAGGTGTCTCAGTGTATTTTGATAGGAATTATTCAGACTAGCTAGCACAGAGTTAAACCCAAGCACTAGTTACCACCCCCAGATGGATGGTTAGATAGATATTTTGAACAAATGTGTGGAAGGTTATTTTCATAGTTATGTTTTAGGGCAGTGAAAGGCTTGGATCAGGGGGTTATATTTGGGTGAGCACTATTAAAATACCACCTATCACATGTTAATTGGCATGACTCCTTTTTGAGCATTGTATGGATATGAGGTTATATCTTTGGAAGACTTGATATTTGATGATAGAAGGCCCCCCAAGTTGAAGCATTGGATTTAGGAGAGTCAAGACATCCTTAATTCACTTAAGGATAATCTTCATCATGCCTAAAATCAATAGAATATTTATGCAGATAGGTAAAAATTTGAGAGGATATTTGAATTTGGAAACTTAGTTTTCTTGCACCTACAATCATATAGATAATTTACATTAAATAAGAATGGTACAGATAAGTTTAATCCTTGATTCTATGGCCCTTATAAGATTATACAGAGAGTTGTTGAGGTGGAATATGAATTGGAGTTACCTAACAGTAGTATAATTCATAATGTATTTCATGTTTCTTGCCTCAAAAAGGCACTTGGGTAACATGTCATGACATCTCATGAGCTACCACCATTGGATGAGGAGGGTAGATTGGTATTGGTTCCTAATTTTATCTTGGATGTTAGAGAGAGGAGGTTAAGGAGCAAAGTGCTCAAGGAATATGGGTCAAGTGGAAGGACTTGCCCTCAGAGGATGCTACTTGGGAGGGAGAGCAGATTCTTCAACATCCAACTTTGTAATTGCTTGTGGGCAAGCAATTTTGAGAGGGGAGGAATGTAATGTCCCCTTCTTCTGAATGAGACACTTGTGGAAGACCATTAGCATATTTTATTCCTATAGGCTAAGTCAGGTGATGTAAGGGAATATTATTGTGGGATCAATATTCATAAATTGCTATTCATGGGTCACTATTCATGGTGATGTGGCAGGTGATTCAGGTGATGATGCAACAAAGGATGTGACTTGTGGATGATGTGGCATAGCCCACAAAAAATCTCACATGGGAACAAGTGAAAACAAGATCATGTGAATGGATTGGGGTGTACCATTCCACTGAAAAGACAAGTTTAAAATCTTTAATGTTCACATGATTTTGTTTATTGGTGAAAAATACAAAGGGTAGAAATATAGTGCATTTCCAGTTAGCTTCATGATTTAGAGCGTGTGGAGAAGTTAAAAGGATGTTGGAACATTTTTGGAATAATATGGGCACATGGGTGAATGATTATAAAAGTTTCCATCATTGATTCCCCTTCACATATGTGAGAGAGGTGTCATTATGAAAGCATGTGGAAAGGAAATGATTTTGTCTAAAGTGAAAGATTTACTTTTGACTCTTGCACATGGTGATAATCTTATCATTATTCGTAATTTGTCCCTAATGTGAAATTCTACACCCCATTTTCTCTCTCTCTATTATTCTATAATTTTTCCACCTTCATTGTAAATTATGTAAGTATGAGATCTCTCCTTTTGTAATTCATCTTTTACAAATCATAACCCCCCACCATTTTCAGAGCTTGAACCTTGTGTTTAGTTTCTTATCTCCTAGGATGAAAACACTGGAGTGTCAAGACTAGGAGGACAAAAACCTTCCTAGTTTCCATTGTGAATTTGGGGATGAAAACTCTCTTATTCGTATGAGGTGATTCCATCCAAGAATTACATTTGGGATTTATAGTAGATCTAGAGTTTTAGTGTGTAAAGTGTGTGTTGTGTGCAAGATCTCTAGTGAAATTGTATGGAGATTTGTGGGTGTGGAAATTAGTGTACATATTGTTGATATATATCAGCATTTGTATCTTTCATTTTAAGATTTGTTGTTTATGTATATTTAATCCAATAATATCATATGTAATTTAGTTATATAAAATAGAAAATTGTTGTGTTGTTGGTTTATTTTTGAAAGGGTTATTATATAAAATTCAAATTTATCTAATATATCCTAAAATGGAAATTTCAACTCAAGCCAAAGTGATGTGATTGGGGTAGCATAGGTCACACTAATGACCTGCACACATCAAATGACCACTTTGTGTTAATTTCACTTACTCATTATCCCTCCCTCATCCCTAATCACTTCTTATTCATCCTTCATCACCCCTAATCACTCTATCCTCTTTCCTAATTATCCTTAATCACTCCTTCATTGACCCTCACCGTCCATCATCTCTAATCACTCCCTCATCATCCCTAATCATTCCTTTATTGACCCTCACCATACCTCATCATCCCTAATCACTACTTCATCATCTCTAATCACTCCTTCCTTACCCCTCATCATCCCTAATCATTCCCTCATTGACCCTCACCATCCCTCATCTTCTCTACTCACTACCTCATCATCCGTAATCACTCTCTCATTTACCCTCACCATCCCTCATCATCCCTAATCACTCCTTCATAATCCTTAATCACTCCCTTATTGACCTGCACCATCCCTCATCATCCATTATCACTCTATCCTCATCTATCATTGTCTTTAATCACTCCTTCATAAAACCTCACCATCCCTCATCATTTTTAATCACTCCATAATCATACCTAATCATTCCCTCATTGATACTCACCATCCCTCATCATCCCTAATCACTACTTCATCATCCCTCATCATCTCTAATCACTCCTTTCTCATCCCTCATATCCCCTAATCACTCCCTCATTGACCATGACCATATCTCATCATCCCTCAACACTCCCTCATCCTCCCTAATCACTCCCTCATTAACCCTCACCATACCTTATTATCCCTAATGACTCTCTCATCATCCCTCATCATATCTACTCACTCCCTCCTTATCCCTCTTCATCCTTAATCACTCCATCCAATACCTTTATGGTGGGTGTAGTAGTTTCTTTCTTGTGCTCGATTGGCTTATTTTCCAATTCCATATTTTACTCACTCAAATAAGGCCCAAAAAAATTCTTATTTTACTCATCCTCTTTCACTCAAATAAGGAACTTAGATATGTCATCTGATTTTCTAGTGGGATTCAAAGATCTATATGGTGATTTATGCACAGATCGTGGAGAGAGTCTGTACCCGTATCCTTGTACTAGAATAAATAGGTAAGAAATCAAGTAAATGGTGGATTGAAATTGTATTAATTACATATATACATTGGGATTTAGGCATCTAAGAATCCCAATCCCAGAGTTGAGAATCCAAATTTATATCTATATAGATAAGGGTGATAGGAGACTAGTCGATAATTCTAATCCTAACCCCATATTTTAACGTATATCCATAGTATATAGAATGATAAATAGATAGATAAGCAGTCATTAATCTAGTAGAGTGTGTTCTAATTTAATAACTTATAAATTATGTTTCACAACCCAAATCGATCTATACCTAGCTTGATATATAAAGGGACTTAAGGGCATATGCCTTAATCTAGTGTATCGAAGAGGGGCCACTTAGAGTTTGAGCATGGCCTAGTGAGCCCTAAAGGCCAAATTGGGGCCTTGTCATACTCTAAGTATTTCATGGTCCCCAATATAATATATCAAAGGATAGTGTAGGAATGGTGGCCCCTCCATAGATATATAGGGAGAACCATTTCGAAGGCCTTACCCTGATCTCAAACTTTCCCTACTCATTAAGGTAATTAAATCTTTCCCTACCTACTTCATTTATACCAAGGAGTAAGGCAAGAGAATCTTGCATTTTTGATATCTAACTTTGCTTCACCTAAAAGCATATCAAGGGAAGATTTTCTTCTCGATGGATAGCAAGGGAGTAAGGCACAACTATGAATGGAAGTTTACCTTCCTAGTATCTAGCTTTATTTTTCATCTAGATTAAGGCATGGCTATCAAAGGAAGACTTATTTATGATAGATATCTTTATTTTTAACCTACCTACTTAATTATACCCTACTTAATAAGGTAAGCTAATATTCCTTCCCTATTTATATCTTTTTCTTTTCATATTTATGTTCCCTTTCTATAATAGATTCTTAGCCATCAAGGTAAGCTTTCTTCCCGATATATAGCTTGCATATATTTGTTCCATGCCTACATAGCTATGCCCTACCTACTTAGCTTATTTTTTGGTGAGGGAATCTTGCTTCCCAATAGATAGAATGATAAATGAAGTTTTAAATCATGTTATGTATGTAATAGGTTTATACCATTGAGTATGTCGTACCTACTCTACCTATTTGAGTATGCTCTACTTACTTTACCTACTTGAGTATGCCCTACCCAATTATATATCTAAGTCATATCTTGATCTTGAATATGTCATACCTAAATACCTGAGCCATATCTTGATCTTGACTATGCCCTACCTACCTTCTTGTACTCGAGTATGCCATACCTACCTATCCTTCTTGCCATACCTACTTGAGTATGCACTACCTACCTCTCCTTTTTCCACACCTACTTGATTATTCCCTACTTGATAAAATACATAAGACATTTATTGATCAATAATACATGTATCTAATCATGACTGTATATATATTACCTGACCATATATTTAATGCTTGATACCTAATTGAATACCTGATTAAATAACCAAGGCATATCTTAAAATGAGAGGAGGAATTCTAACATGTTTAGAGAAAAGAATGACTAGGGATGATCGATCAGTCTCATATGATTTGTTTGAATCGATAGGCTCCCCATCCCCATCACCATCTAGATAAAGCAAAGGAAAATAAAGGGGAGGGAGAGGGCCCTATTAAGAATATTATATTATATAAGTCATAAGAGTGCAAGTTCCCCCTATCTATGTGGGTATAATAAAATGAAAGGTGCTCTATGACATTTACCTCCCCCATTAGGACATTTATGTTTAAGGACTATGCACCCCATGTATCAATTATATACACTCTAGGTTTCACTTTATGAACAAACATAGACCACCAAAGAAGATATCCCAAGATTATTTGATCCCCTAATTCCAAGAATTAACCCTAGAACCCAGCTAATCTTTATTAATCCCAAACTTGAAAGGTCACTAGGTTAATAGTTGGATAGGTTCTCATCCCTAGGAGAAGACTGAAGGTGTGATATAAACCCTAAACTTGAAGGAACTATGAGATAATCAACCATGTGTGTTAAAGCCAAGAATGAAGGTACTTACCCTAAGGGACCAAGGGGGAAGGAGGTGGAAGAAGATCCTACCATAAAAACCATATTGGCATGTCCCCTCTCCCTTTTAGGGAAGGAGAGCCATATAAAGTTGAGTTTAATTGGCTCTATCTTGGGGGAGGAGGGCCTAATCACCACCTATCCCTCCCATAATATAATACCTAATACCCTAGTTTCCTCCTATCTATAGACATGGCCAAACCATCTAGATATAGGTTATACAGGCACTATCCCCTATAAAATATTACAATTGATAGACTAAAGTGATACCCTACCCATGTATTTTAAGATGGCCCAACTAAGACTAGTGATGTAGGTAGGGTCAAATAGATAGGCATGGTTAGACAAATGGGCATGGTTGGGTTGGACAAACAGATACTCTATATGGATTGGATGGGATATAGATAATTAAATTAGACTCCAATTAAATTAGAGATAGAGCTATCATGTATATAATATAATTAGAGATTTCATACAGAGTAGGTCACTACTATTATAGGGATATAGATAGGTAAGTAGTCAATTCCTTGCCTTGGTATTTAATATAATCTCATCCTCATTAATGGGTCAATTACACTTTATCCTATCCCACTCTACAATGATATCATCTCATCTTGTCTGTTGTGTTTCATAGTTGACTATATATATCCTCATAGCTAGTCAATCCAAATCGATAATAGCCAATCTATCTCTCTTAATCTCAATTGAACATATATATCTTGATCATCGATAGGCTTGGTCAATTATATATAGCCTAATATTTGGTCAAGTTGATATTTATCAATTCAAGTTGGTAGGATCCCCATCCCCATCTAGATAAAGGAAAGGAAAGGAAAGGGGAGGGAGAAGACCCAATCGAGAGTTTTTTATCAAACATGAGAGACTATATATATGCTCAATTAATCCCATGTCCTCATAACTTATCTTGTTTCTAACAAACACTCAGTATTCTAATAATTAATAGCTGGTCAAATTTGAGGGACTATCTATATGCTCAATCCCATCTAGATAGAGGACCCAATATAGCTAGTTGATCCCTCCCTATCAGTAGGCTCCTCATCCGAATAAAGGGAGAGGCCCCAGTTAACCATATAGTGGGATTTGTATCTAGATATAGGGCCGACATGTTGATTTCAATCTATCAGTAGCCTCCTCATATCATCTAGATAAAGGGCCGAAATTATACTATCCAAGTTATATAATTTTATATAGGATACTTCTTTCTATTAATACGCTCATTTTTATTAAAATAAAACCAGAGATATATAACTACCCTAGGAAGACCTTTCACCTAATCTAGTTTGTTCCCTCTTGGTCATAAATATTGATGGTAATGAAACAATGGACATAGATATGGGATATGGCTTATGCTAATCAAAATAAAACATAACATACAGTTTACAATTCGATGGATATATGTATGTGTGTATATATATACCTAATTTTTGACCCCCTATCTCTCTAAATACTCTCATATTTTGTCTTTCCCTTCCCCCCTTGATCGATAATATCCAAGCAAACAACAATTGCCCATATATCTGAAATCCTTTTAATCACTTAGAATGACCTCATTATGAGATAAATGGCCATATGACACACTATATAGCCACTATTCACACCAAAACTTATTTATAATAATGGAATGGCCTTTAGAACAACCCTATATTATAGTGTATTCATAGTCACCACCCATGAACTACATCTATAGTTTTCCTCCCACCAGGGAGCCCCCTATCTATATATAGCCCCAGTGGAGTTCAGCTGACCTAAAGAGCAATAAATTGATAATGAAGGCATAGGATGGAGCACAGTGAACCCCTCTACCTAGAGGCTTTTTCCTCTAGGCCCTCTATTTTATACCCCTATGGATATTTGTCTATATATACAAATAGATAGTGCATAATTGTATACATAAAAGGAGAACTTTATCTATATAGCAGGCTCATATCCTAGATATATAGAGAGGATATTTGAATCTAAGGGGGAATCGATACAAATATCCATGAAGAATGGAGGGACCTAGATCTCTAACCATGGTAGAGGTCAGACTATAATACAAAGGAGAGGAAAAAAACCCTATATGTTTGGTTGCTTGGTCTCGAGGAATAGGCCTGACTACCATGATATGAGAAAGGCCCCACCTCCTTTAAAACCCTAAACCTCTACCTACTATGGATAAGGTTGGGTAGCCCAACTAGATATTCTATCTATATATAGATGTTATGTCAAGAAAATTTATAGTCATAGTCAACACTCAACCAATAGCCTACCCCTTCACTATAGAGATTGAGCCTATATCTGTGATTTACTACTCTGGTTGAGAACTGATGCAAACACTCAAGGAAGGGATGAAGAATAATCGATAAAAGAAATCAAGTCAAACAATCAACCCTACACTCATGTTACGTATCTAGTATATAATTATTTGCATGTATCATATCTAATTACTCATGTTTCCCATCCAATACAGTCATGTTTCGTATATAGATAAGTTAGTCATGTTGTCCCATCCCATAGAGTCACTTCTATAGTGAATTATGTTACCTATCCCATAGATTCATGTTACCTATAGAGTCATGTCACTAGTCAGTTTATAGTACAACTATAGCTATACCCATTTAGTATGGTTATATTACATGAAAAAAGTCACTTGAAGGGCGAAGTGAAATAGAAAATGGAAGTAAGTCTACCTGAAGGGTGAGGTGTGAAGGAGGGTAGAGAGAAAACTCATTATGCCCTATTAGAATTTACTAACCTAGGGATAAAGAAGATGAAAAATTAAATTAGACTCCAATTAAATTATATATAGTCATCTTGGTCAATTAGGGAAATTGAAGTAGTTATTAGGGATGATGAGGGATAGTAAGGGTCAATGAGGGAGTTATCAGAGATGATAAGGGATGGTGATGGTCAATGAGGGAATGATTAGGGATGATGAGGTATGAAGAGGGATTGATTAGGTATGATGAGGGATGGTGAGTCAATGAGGGAGTGATTAGGGACAATGAGGAAGTGATTAGGTATGATGAGGGATGGTGAGGTTCAATGAGGGAGTGATTAAGAATAATGACAGAGTGATTAGAGATGACAAGGGATGGTAAGGGTCAATAAGGGAGTGAATAGCGACTATGAGGGATGATGGGAGAGTGATAAGGGATGATTATGGATGATGAATGCATGATTAGGGATGATTAGGGATCTTGAGGGTTAATGAGGGAGTGATTAGGGATGATGAGGGAGTGATTAGGGATGATAAGGGAGTGATTAGGAATAATAAGCAACATTAAGGGTTAATAAGGGAGTGAATAGGGATGGTGAGGGAGTGATTAGGGATGGTGATGGTTAATGAAAGAGTGATTAAGGATAATGAGGGATAATTAAGGAATGATTATGGATTATTATAGATGAGGAAGGAGTGATTAGAAAGGATGAGGTATGATGGAGCGATTAGGGATGATGAGGGATAGTGAGGGGCAATTAATAAGTGATTAGGGATGATGGCAGAGTTATTAGAGATGATGAGGGATGGTGAGGGTCAATGAGGGAGTGATTAGGGACAATAAAGAAGGAGAGAGTGATTAGGGGTGATAAGAGATGAGGAGGAAGTCATTAGGGATGAGGGAGGGATGATGAATAAGTGAAATTAACACAAATTGGTCATTTTATGTGCGTAGGTAATCAATGTGACCTATGTTAACCCGATCACACCACTTTGGATTGAGTTCAAAGTGATTATTTTGTAAAATTCAATTTTGAATAACCTAACATTCCTAGAAATTCCAAGAAATGATCCATAAGGCACAAAAACCTAAAAAATAAATATACGTTTACCACAAATGGACATCAATTGCAAAATTTATGCCCTAAAATCTCTAGGTTCAATATTGGGACCCTGAAAATGCCTAAGTACTAACTAGATTGGATTTTGAAAAACTATCTTCCATATTGTAAGGCATGCAGTTGTGAGACCAACTCTATCAGATGCAAAGTGAACCTAATTCCTTATATTTATTAAAATAAATTTAAAGTATAGAAATATAAACGTAAACTTATATTTTATAATGTGTATGTGTTATAGCGCATATGTGTTATGTTTATTTTAAATTCAAAAAACCAAGCCTTTTGGTATAACTGACTATATGTTTACAGTATTATGTATATTGTGTGGTATTAAATTTTTGGTATGAATGTATGGGAACTTTGCATTGGATTTTCCATTTAGAATTTTTATTTGGAACAATGATTTGAATGTGCTAATGATCTCTCCCTCACAATGTAGAAGTTGTTTACACAATAAGCCTCAAAATCAAAACTTAGAGGATTGAATGAGGTTCATTTGTATTTGGTATTTATGTTTTTATTTTATGTTATTTATTGTTTGGATTAGTCCCTACATGTATATTAGTCCCTACATGTACAATATAGGAGACTTGGGTCATTATAAATGATTGAGTCGAACCATAATATAAGTAATTAGGCACAATGAGATGGTGAATACGAGCCTTTTAGTAGTAAGAAGGTCTAAAAATGAAGGGTATAGCCATGATAGGTATTTTTCAAGTATACAAGACTAAGATGCTATATAAATTATATTTTATCTACATTTTCCCCCTTGAATCCAATAATGCATAAAGATGAAATTACCAGATTAAAGAAAATAAACAGGTACATAAGTGTATATGGCACACCTCTCTTTTGCTTGATCCCACTTTGAGTGTTTTGATGGTGTATTACCTATAACCAAGATCATTTTATAGTATAATTCAATGCATATAATATTAAATTTGACATAATTGAAATGCTTGAAAAGAAATAAAGGAATGAGTGCACTTGTGTGTTGATGCGACCATGTTGCCCTTTTATATTTTAACTTGATAAATATTCTTCATTATGAATCATTAGATCCAAAAGAGGTTCAAAATTGAACCTTTGAGATTTGAAGAGGGAGATTTGAAGGTACTTATGCCCCCATTCTAATGCAAGGTGAGTTATGACATGACCATTGAAATCATTACATCTCAATTGTACAATTCAAGTGGTATAACCAATTCAACCTGAAAAATGGAAATAGTGTTAGGATATTGATTACATTGAATTTCAACCATACTACTAATCGTAACCGATTGTTTCATATAGAAAAGGCTCAAAATGGTACTTCCTGGTGAAAACGATGCTTCTTGGTAGAGTATTGATGCTTCTTAGTAAATTGTTTTGAATGTGTATTTGTAATTTTTGTTGTACTTGCATGGAATTTGCACCTCTAATGTGTCTAAATTTGAATTATCTATCAAAATGTAACCTCTGATTTGTAACTATATATATTATCTATCATAGATATGAGAAACTCTACCCCAAATCTGTAAAAATCAATGCAATGTATAGGATTATGACCCAAATGTCTATTTAAATTATGTAAACTATAATGAAATTCTGAGAGTTGTATAAGTGTGGAGGTCATGTCTCTATGACATGCCCCCAATGATATTCCCCCCTTTTGAGGTGAGGGAAATAGAATCTAGTAATTACCTTACCTCAAAAATGCAAGATAATTATATAATTTGTGTATGAATCATGTATCATTTATGAGTAGTATGTATAAGTAGATATCTCAATGAAGCTCATAGCATTTGATCACAATAGGCCCTAAAATGCATGATATAGATCATGGCAATGTCTAGAAAGTAACATTATAAGCTTAACAAATAATCAAGTACATACACAAAAACACTCGATGTCACATAAAACGAGTCTAAGGAGACCACAAAAAAGGGAGGGCTATCATGACATACTCAAATGCCCAAATAAAAAGTAACATATAATGGACCAAGGGCCAACAAATAAGGGACATATATAAATACTCCAAAAAAAAGACAATAGTAAGCAATAAAAAGGCACCCAATGAAGTGACAATGTTAATAAATGAAATATAAGTAACTAACATATGCATATCATACTAATCCCTGCATGTGAATAAAATGAAATGTGAAATTTAATGAAAATATTAAGCATAATAAAAGAAATAGAATTTTTTTTAAATTTTGTTAAGTATAGTTAAGAATGTCAACTATCTATATATTTTTTAGATATACAAACATGAGAATATTTTTAAAATGTAATACATGTTTGTACTATATGGGAAACACATGACTACAAGAAAACAATGTTTATGAAAATATTAATCCAAGAATTTGAAAAAATATATATCTTTGAGAAAATAATCTAATTACATGATAACAACACCGAAACAAGATATTAATAATGAAGAAAAATTTTAATCTAAAATATTAAAATTATAGTAAAATGAAATGCAACATTTAATATATTTTTAAAATATAATAAAGCAAAGGGATATATAAATTTCATATTTTTTAATTGCAATTTTAAATGTAAGTTATCTATAGATTTTATAGAGATCCAAACATAAAAAATAGTCTTTTAATATGTAATACAAGTGCATATTATATAGAAAAAGCAGGAAAATTAAAAAAATGATCCTTTCCAAATTGTATAATCACAATGAAGGAAAATCTAAGTCTTTAGAAAAAAACTAGTAAGCATAATAAGTGGTATACAATGTCTAGTTTTAAAAATGAATACATAGATAACCAATCCATGATAATTAAATAAATAAATAAGGCAAATGACAACATCTCAACTTTTGCGGACATTTTATTGGAGATTTTTTGTATCAAAGGTGACATATTTAATTTTATATTCCCCATTGTAACTTTTTGTCTTGATTGATATTTTAAGCATTAATTATTGAACCATAACACGATCAACTATTTATTTTACAACATCATCATCAATAGATACAAACTATAAATATTTTATTGCAATACCCATTGACTTTGAAAATTCATCTAAGGCAACCAATGGATTTCTCTTGGTTGTTGAATAACTTATTACTAACTGAAGGTAGTATTTGTAATTGCATTTGGTGATATCAACATTACATTTAGGACAATGCCAATCAACACCCACTTTTTGGCTTCCTATTTTTACATGGACTTTAGTTTACCATAAACAGACAAGCAAGGTAGTAGATGTTATCCACAAGAACTTGTATAACAGTTACTTTCACTAAATCCTATTTTATTTTTTTATGAAGTTTCATGTGAGTGATTTCAAACAATGTTGATTTAACAGTCAAGTTCATCAATGACTGAAAGTATTTTTTGTTAGCAAAGGTCAAGGAACATTCTATCTTGTACAATCTAGCCACCAACCCATTTTTTTAAACCTTTGCTATTATAGGGTTGATAAATCATTTACTATTAGAAGATAGTCTGTCAATTTAAATTTTATGTCTGAACTACTTTGATTGAAATAATAATTATATTCAATAAATAAATAAGTTCACTTATTTTTATGCTTTTTGAACTTAGATGCTCACCTCACAATGTCATGGAAATATTGTTTCTTGAAATTTCTTTGATTTGAATTGTTTTCTTTCTGCCTTCTGATCCATCCTTCCAATGAACTGTTGACATAGGATAAATTGACATGATAACACTAATAATGTTAACCATAGTTCTATTAATAATTGGTGGAATGTCAGAAATATTTTTAAAATTAAATTCATGCAGTGGCATGCCTTCAATATCTTTGACACAAGTACTTATTTTTAATGACAATTGTAATATTATTTCATGTGGATGTTTGAAATGATTATATGTTTTATTTGCTTCTCCAACAGTTCCAATTTATAGCACACAATTTTTCCATTTTAAATTTGCTTATAAAATTTGTAGGCAACCTTGTTGAAACATGTCACACAAATTTTTCATTTGTCACTATCAACAAAATCAAATCCAAATAATCTTTCATTTTATTTTTATTATTGTATTCTTAAAGGGAGGTCTTTTCTAATATTGTTCCCTTTATTTACCATTATTTTTAGCTTGTAATTAATGATTTTATAGTGGAAATAATTTTTAGAATATCTTCGCCCATGGAAAGCAAGCCAACTAGTTTCAGTGTACAAATTTTGGTTTATAAATAAACGACACTTGATAATGAAGTTGTGCATATTTTTATTGTATGTATTTGGAATACATGTTAACTTTCTAATCTTTCTATGTTTGGATGCAACATTTTTTTAGTCCAATATGACAATGATCTTGATTAAAAATAAATTAAATAATTGTTTGGAGAAAAATATAAAATTCAAAATTGTTACTTGTGTACAAAAGGGAGAAAAAATAAGCAAAATACATTTCATTTTTTGGTTATTCTATATTATAACTCGGTAAGCTACACAAAGATCCTTTTGGAAACTCATCGGATGCAACAAGAGCATTAAATTTTGTTTTCATAAGCCCTGTTTGTACATGTAAGCTTTCAAAAAGGGAAACACAATGGTGTATATTTGTGTTATTAGGACCGATAGAACATAAGTAAACGTATGATATAGAATGACAAACTTTATTGTAAGGCAAAATCTTACACATTATTTTATTTACAATGTTTAATAGACTTTTATTAATTTTTTAGGTGATTTGCTTACAAGACCAACTAACTTATCGATCTAACATCAATATCAACTAACTTATTAATTTAACCACACTAACACTTTTAGTGACAACTATTTATCAAACTAACATACCAACATTATATTAAACTAAAAGGGGTGTCTCTCACGAGATGCATGCCCCTATACAAATAAAGGTAACTAACCAAAAAATATCAGATTAAAAGACCCAACACATGCTTAAAAATGAGTGGATGGGATATATCTCTAATATTTCTATAAAAAATTTCGTTCAAATCTCTCCTTTCAGAAAAGAACAAATAGCATTTTTGGTTAAAAGTGTAGTCATCATGTTGATATCAATGCTTTAAAAGCAAATATTGTAAACATAATAAATAAATTCATTCAAAGGATCATTAAAATAAAGGCACTTTTCAAACTATAACTTAATAAAAAAACCATGGTCAATGAATATGTTACCTTAAAGCAAAAATAATATGTAATATTTACAGTAAAGGTTCGGTTTCAATATTTTCTTTGAACAAGGAAAAAAAATAAGTTTTTACTAAATATTTGGCCATGATGTCGATATCAAAGATTAAAAAATAATAATACCCAACAAAAAAGAGGAAATCTCTAGAATAAAATATTTAAAGAGAATTATTATTGAAATATAATTAAGAAAACCATTTTTTTTACATTGAAAAAACAAATTTCAAGAAGACCATGGTTAAAAAAGATGTTTACTCTTAAAATTTTACCTATACAATCAGGACAATGTTTTGTTATGTTAGGTTTCAAAACTCCCATGCCCATATTTTTCTAGTTTACATTTAGGTTCATATTTTGAACATAATAGACACTATCATAAACAATGTCGAATCATTTAAATAGAGAGCTAACACCATAAAATTTGGACAAGTAAACAACACTTAATTTTGAATATTTTAGTCAAGTTTTGAACATCACTTTTATTTGTAACGATGGATTTCTAGGTAGTCTACAATATAAAATGTTTATGACAAATTATGATATGTTGAACTTTTCTTCTCTCATAAAGTGTAGTGTTGTTAATGTTATCATGTCTATCAATTTATTATTTGATACATGTGTTTTTTTTTCTATATTTGACATGCAACAACAAATACGTAAATATATTAATATTACATTATTGTTAACAAGTTATTAAATAATACTATTTTATGTTTTAAATAAATTATTTGTTTATTAAAATATCATGTGTAGAATTATGGTGAATAAAATAATAAGATTAACAACATAATTAATTTCAAATAAATTTAATATTTTTAATTAGTAATTATTCAATTAATTCACAAAACAATTATTTAATAAAATATTGTGTTTAAATATTAATTGATTGCATATATTTTGGATAACTTTTCCAACCTAATAGATAAATAAAACTTATAATATAATCTTCATTTAATTTTTTTTAATTAAGTATATAAAGTTAAATTAATAAATTGGTGATATGTCTAACATAACTTTTTGTCCAAATTTCAATAGACTATATATAATTAAAATATTATATATTATTTTATGTCTAAAAAAAAGATTGACATGCATCAATTTGGACTTCACAAGTTTATTGTAATTCAAAAAGTATAATTTTATATTATTATTCAATGAAAAAAAACATTCATTATTATAAAATAATAAATAATTTTAGACATGTTTTAATCTTCTATTTGATAACTATTACCTATTATGATATTATATTAAAATTTAAATGGGTATTAAATTTAATGTTACATAGTACCAATTTCTTCTTATCATGGCTATATAGATAATACTCATCCCATACTTAAAATATTTTCAAATTTTAGACAAATCAAAAATATAAGCTGAGAAAATATTAAAAATATAAAAAAATACTTAAAAATATAGAAAAACTACATAGTACTAAAAAATAAGATAATATCCCCGTTAAAAGGATAATGGTAGATAAGACTAAGAATAATAATAGAGCAATGGTGATGTGGAACCCTCCTAAGATGGGATGGATTAAGCTCAATTTTGATGGGGCCTATCATGGAAATCCAGAAGCTTCTGGTGTAGGTTGCATAATAAAAGATTGTAGTGGTTCTTTAATAAGAGTTGTGTCTATTAAACTCCTAGATGGGACAAATAATGAGGCAGAAGATCAAGCTTTGGTAGCTGGGATTGAATTGGCTCTGGAATATGAAGTAGCTTGTCTAGAGATCAAAGGTGACTCTAGAGTTATAATTCAAGCTTTGTCGGGGTAAAAAGCCAAAGCTTGGAATTTGAAAAATATTCTTTCTCAAATCTAGGCCAAATTGAGTCTATTTCGTAGTTGGACCTATTTTGATTGCTTTTGGGAAAGCAATAAAGTGGCAAACTTCCTTACAAATGTTGGTATTGATCAAGAGGATGAGGCTAGGGTCGATAATAATAAATAGCAGTGGCTTGATTGTGTTGGTATTGAATTGGTTTTGAATTAGTGGCTCTTTAATTTTTTTTATACCTTCTTCAAGGTGGGTTTCAAGGTGACGGATGTCTTTTTGATGACTTTTTTTACCTAGCAGAGGGTGATGCAGTAAGTATTGATGTGAGTGATTATTTCAATGTTGGGGATTTGATGGGCCTTCATTTTAGATCGTGTGAGCTCTTTCGGATCATGTTTTTATCTAAAATGTGTCCATCAAGCTTTGCCATTATGGGTTTTTTCATTGGGCTTTCTTTTTGCAGCTGGATGGAGCCAAAAATTATTGAATAATTGGTCTAGTTGTTATACTTTGATAGTGACAAAACTAGAGACATGGGTTTTTCTGGAGGTGTTTATAGGATGTGTTTAATGAATGTATTTTGGGTGTTGGCTTTGGATGTTACAGATGCATTGGAAAAAATCTTGGGATCAAAATTATTGGAAGGGAGCAGGTGAGTTAAAGTTAATTCAGACTTGGTGACCTTGTTCATAAGTAATTTGTACTTGGTTGTGGCTAATAGGGATCAGGTTAAGGAGTTGGTCACCTTTTTCATTTGGATTGAATATAGGGTTGAGTTGCTTTCTACCTTGGATAGTATACCATTGGGCCCTTTCTAGGAGCTTACCTTTACTAGTAAAGATGCCCTAGGTTTTGTGCCCTTGTATTTGTTCAGAGTTTTGGAAGCTAGATTCACCTCACTGGTAAAATTTACTCAAGATGTGGAGGTTTACTCAAGTGATGGTGTGGAGGATAAATCCAAGGGTGTTTCCATGCCTTTTTTTTAGGATTTACTCATTCCTATTCCTCATTTGGATGAATAGTGTGCAATAAGGAGGTCCTCGGGTAGACTATAGGCCATCAAATGGCTGGTATGAGACTTTGCTTGTGGCCATTTCTAGGCTCTAACTTGGTGGAATGAGTAGAGGTTAATTTCTAAGGTGCAGGGGAGTCGTAAGAAGAAGCTAAACATGTAGAAGTTAGTGTTTCTTGAGGCTTCACTAGTAGATAACGTGAAGGGGAATGCTAGCTTGAAGGTTGGTGCTTGCTCACAAGGATAGGTTGTTCAGGTTTCAAAGTTGTAGGGGAAGGCTTACATGCAGAAGCCAAGACAGGTGGTCAATGTTTCATCGGGGGAGGTTGATTTCATTTTTATTAACTAGTTGTAGGTATTTTGTATTTGGTTTTTTGTCGTTTAGTCATGTATGGGATATGTGTTTTTAGAAATTAAGATAGTCAATGGTTGAGTAATGTAATACAGTTTATATAAATATATATACTTTGGGTATATATGTTTGGATTGGTATTTTGATGGTTAAATTCCTTGATGGTAATGCTATCAAGCCAGACCATTTAATTTTGTGCTTATATGGTATCAAAAAGGAGACCTGTAAACCTTGAAATCGATTTAAAAAAAAGATAATATGGATTATAAGTTTTGATAAGAACATTTTTTAATCTATATTTTAAAAAATAATAATAATAATAATTTAAAATGTTACAAAAAAAATTAATTATTATTTAGTATTTATTTAAATTAGTTAAATTTAATTTTATAAATTTATAATTTCAAATTAAATATAAAAATACATATACATTTAAGGTTTCAAAATCAATTATACAATATTTACCACTCTATAGAAGTCATTATATATTTAAGCATTGAAAATATTTTGTAATAATTAAACAATTAAATAATGTTTAAACACTTATAATTATTATTATTCATATCTACTAGATATATATTATATGTAAGGTGTTTCACCTTTAAATTAATAAGGAATGCATCTATCAATTAAATAAATTTGATAATCTATTAATAAAGGATAAATCTAACAATTTAAAAAACTAAATTTTAATCAATTTATAAATATTAATTTATATCTAAGATGCCAATGATAAATATAACTTAGTATTATATCTAAATTTTATTGAAATATAAATGATTAATTATTAAATAACTACACCAAAATATTATTAGCATGAATATCTTATTTTAAACAAATTATTCAATTTAATAGATTAAAAAAATAATAATATAAAATTATATTCAAAGTTCAAAAGGTATTATTATTATGCAAAAAGTTTATTTGAGTTAATAAATAGATAAAATTAATATAAAATTTCTTTAAAATTTGATTAATTTTACATATTTAACATATCCAATATAAATGTTTCTAACATTAATACATTTAAAATTTTAATTTTGCAAGCATCATCTCCTCCTTAAACAATAGTAAAAATATTATTTCAACATAGTCTACCATCTAATTTGGGATGTATTGGTGATGTTTCATCTTGAAAATAATATGATCAACAAACATTGATTACTAGCTTCAAAGAAGGTGTATATACCTAGATTCTAAGTTGGATAAATGTTACCATACATTTCTTGGGGTTGTAAATGCCTAGATCTCTAACAACTAAAACAAAAAAATAAAGTAATAATAATCACTAGTTATAACGTCCTCACTTATAGATTATAATAATAAAAATCATCGCAATGTATACGAAAACATTACTTCAAATTAAAAATTGAAAAAAAATAAACGTATATAAACATAAAGATTGCATTATTTAATTTTTAAAATAAATTTATACTTGACACACAAATACACACACAAACACACATTACGACAAATAGAATAAAATAAACATGGACCAAGGCACAAAGCACACAATCCTACATACATGCACGTGTAAGTTTAATTAAATCTGCTCACTACAACATTTTTCTATCAAAATACTTTGAATTAACATTAAACTCCTTCCTGGAAATTAAAAAAGAAACCAAGCCAACAAAATGCATTTTAAGTTCATAGTTCAAGCTAAAAGGTCAACATTCATAACTTCAACTCAAAAAAATGAAATGTGTAAAAGAAAGCAATCGACCAACTACATTTATTTTTATCAGCACAAACAAACTAAATCTCTTCTCCTTTTTTTTTTTTTTGCAATTATAAATGTTTAAAAAAATGAAAGAAAAAAATAACTCATTAAAAAAAACCCAAAAAATTTGAACTTCAAAGAAATAGAACACAAATAGGGATGGGTTAGATGTTTAGTACATTAAATTTACTCTCATAAATTTAAACCAAGCTCACATTTTTATATGCATAACCATGTAGGACATTATTCTAATCATTTAAATTGACATTAAACTTATTCTTAGAAATCAATATTAATAATTTTAACTGAAGAAAAAAATAAATATGCAAAACAAAACAATCAAGTGGCCAACTTAATTTTTTTCGATATAAACAAACTAAATCTCCCTTCCTAAATTACATTTTTTAAGAAAAAAGAATCAAATAAATGAAAGAAAATAGTAATTTTGTTTCAAAAGAAATAGAACAAAAAATAAGGAAGGAAAATACGTTAAATACATAAAAAATTTCTCTTATATATTTAAACCAAGTTGGTTTTCTCGCACACACAAATACAGGATATTCTAAGTATTTAGGTGAACATTAAATTTATTCCTAGAAATTGAAATAATAAATGAAGTAAAATAAATAAATTCAAGCTCATAGTTCAAGCTAAAAGGTCAAATATTTATAACTTTAACCGAAAAAAGATACATAGAAAAGAAAACAACTATTTCACCAATATGATTTTCTTGCATACACACCAATGCAAGACCCTATTCTATCCATACACAATTTCTTGTCAAACCAAGCATATTAGCTTAAACATTTTCCCACCCAAGACATTCAAATCAATGTTAAACTTATTCTCAAAAATTAAAAGAACATAGCAAAACACAAAATATTTTTCATAGCCTTGGATCAAGGGATAAACTCAGTTTACATAAACAGGTTCAAAAATAAATGTAATAATAGGTTGCATTGGAATAAAAATTATAAAAACTTTTACAAACAAAGAACAATGGAAAAACTAAATATTGTAAGGTTGTTATGGCTACGAAAGTATGGTTTTTATTATGTCTTTTTGATAATTTTTGTTTTATATAATAGTATAGAGTTTTTTTAAGTTGGAAAATAAAACTAAGACATTCAACCATAGTACATGATTTGGTGTATATCTCATAAGATCCGATTAAGTTAAAAAATATTCTAGAGCATCATTTTTAAACCCTTTTTTTGTGTGCTTTCCAATCATTGTATTCTATGAAGTTGTATTTTTTTGGAGGTAATATTTTTGTAATATCTATGTTAGTTTAAATTTATAATTACATTATTAGGACTTAAGTTTACCTAAATAATAAGTAATTAACCTTAGATATTTCTTAATTTATTATTTAGAAAATAAATTTATTGAGAAATACAATTTGCACTAAATTCCAAGTTGCACACTTATATGAAAACTTGTACTAAATTCCAAATTGTAAACCTATATAAAATTTATACAACCACCTGTATTTATGCAACCATTTGCATTTATAAGGACTTTCAAGGTCTATAAAAACAAGACTCTCACTTAATTTCAATAACATGGAATGGAGAGAGTAAAAAGAAAGGTTTGATGTATTATTTTATTTTTTTCTTAGTGCAAATTATCTAATAAAAATGTATTAATGTACTTGGATCTCTTTCTCTTTACTTTATGGGTTTGAGTTATGTCTAAGATACATGTGTTTGATCCTAGCTAGATTATAATTCTAATATGGTATCAAAGAAGGAGTCCTATGTTAGCTTCATCGTTTTAGGCATATTTTTAGAAGGGGTATACTTTATGTGTATTTTGGAGTGAATTCTTTTTTTCAGTGTATCCAAAAAGGCCTAAAATTCATAGGATGACTTTAACCTTAAAGAGTTTACAATTTTGTTCACATGTGGTTTTTTCATGTTGGGGGTGCATGTAGTTTTTAGATTTTTTTTAACGGTTTTTCAAAAATTAATGACATTGATTGTTTTTAGAATGTTTAATTTTTTTCGAATCATTTAATTCATAAAAATCTCAATATTTATTGAAATCCTTTGGTCACCCAAAGTGACCAATTTTTTTAAAGGGTCTTTTTATTAAAAAATGAGAGGTGTTTGTTTGCAAGGTTTATCAAAATTTTAAGACCTTGTTAAAAATTACAAGGGAAGTTATTTTATTTAAAAAATTGGGGTCTATAATTTTTTTAAGGTTTGGTGGCTTTGTGCAGGGTTTAGCGAATCTCTAACACCACTATAGTAGCGATTATTATGTTCTCAACTTCCACCATGTTTCATGGGTGTAGATATCAACACCACCATAGGCCTTTATTTTGCGGCCTCTACCTCCCATCACAAACACTCATGCGCAGTATTTTGCCATAGTCTACAAAAAAATTTGAGCCTACTAACTTTGTTGTTGGAGTTAATCACTAGTATGAAGATTTCCTTTTGTGGAAAAATACCTTGGCATAGTTACCTATAACTGATTATGCATTTATCTTACGTTACTCCTTTGTTTACATGCATTGTTATGTTCATATATTGTATAAGCTTATGCGATGTCAAATGTGTGAACTTTTGTGCTATCCAGTTGGCTATATATATATATATATATATATATATATATATATATATATATATATATATATATATATATATATATATATATATATATATATATATATAATGTGGCGACATAAAAGGCATATCATTTTCGCATAGGCTTTCATTTTTCCCATTTTGATTTGATCTCTTGGGTATCTACTCGTAGAGTTTTAGATTAAATAGCTTTCAACTCATTATGGCCCGACTTGTGAATCCAGCTCATCTTGAATTAACTTGAGTTTTTAATTATCTTGGAAATGGACTATTTTAAAATGAGGATAATCGATTTAATTTAATATTTTACTATTTAATGTTTTTTTTTCTCCTTTTTCACAAGTCTCTAATTCATCAAAAGGATTTGTGAAGTTCAAGACATGCTTGAGTTTCTTGGGAAAAATTAGCTTTCCTTATATAGTATTTTTTATATTAAACATTACTACTGACTTGTGGCCTCCTCGTTGCTCTCCTGACACCGTCTTTCAGGTGGTTAACACAATAAAAACCATAGCGTAGCTCATAATTCTCTTGAAGGCTATCTTTGTTGAATTTTTCATTATTTTTGAGCAGCCATTCCCTGTTGACCATTCCACCTCACATCACCACAAAATTCAAAATGCAACTTTTAAAACATAATACTTTTAAAAAATTCAAATTTATTTATATATTAAATGCTTTGTGGGCATGGGGGCTATCCAAATTTTGATAAAACCTCCCCTTAAAAGCTCTTGTGTTTGGAAAACTTTAATTTTTTTTAAATCAAATTTGATTGGTGTAGTAATATTTCTTGATGGTGTTATGGGAGATATAGTTTTGTAAAATCCTTCATATTGTTAGATCAAGAGTTCAAATATCATGTAGGGAAATTTTGTAAGGGTTTCTTTTTTTTAAAAAGGATGGGTCCTTTTTAAGTTTATGAGAGAGTTAGTGTGCACATTTTATAGATGATAGAATTTTTAGCATACGAGAGTTTCTAAACCCATTTGTCATCGGTTTCATTTTTTCTCCATCCCAATTCCATTTTGGGCACCCTTTTTTGAAATCATATGATTTTTCGTGTTCCACACAACATTTTGGTTCTCATGTATTGAAAATGTGGTTAGTTTTCTTCACTTTGTACAAAGTACCTAATATGGCCTTGTTTTCAAGACTTTATTGAGGAACTAGTTGTCTCTTTTTCACGTGGTGCTATCTGTATAAACCCTTTTATATTTTTGAATGTGTTGTTAAAGTAGTAGATTCATACCACTCATGTATAAATTTGTTACAATTTTTTAAGCCTTATTCAACTATAGTTGGTTAGTTTTAGCTGTCTCTTCCGCTTGTGCCATTCTTTCTGAGACATTTTTTGAGGCCCCTTTTTGCGTGCCTTGTTGCATTTTTTGGAAGAGACTATTTTTTTCATTTATTTTTTTAACACCTTGACAATCTATTCAACTCCTTGTGGTGAGTGAGTTATGGCATCCCCAACATCTATTTAGTGTTTGAGTAGTGGATTATGCCACTCAGGAAAATTTATTCATCCACTCCACCCATTTGGAATTACAAGGGGGTGTTATTATACTTTCTTCTTTTTGTGGTTTATGTAGCTCTCTTGGGTATTCTTGCAGCACATATCAACAATTCTTCAATGGTACCCATTTTTAGATCAACCCACCTAGTGAACCTTTTGTGATGGATTAAATGCATCCAAGAAACTTCTCTTTCAACTTATTGTATTAGTTCTTATGTTTTGTATTACTTTCTTGGGTATCCTTGTAGTATATCTCAACACCTTTTTACACTTATGTTGATTGTACAAATATTAATTTTACATGGGTACCTCATCATGTCTAGTGTGGGACCCATTTTAGAGGCTTAGTCTCAATTTTGAACAGAGTCCATCAGTTGCACTTAAGGGGGTGTTGGTGTAAATTTTTAATTATATTATTAGGACTTAAGCTTACTTAGTTATTAAATAATTATCTTATGGTTTATTCTTTTCTTATTTAAGAAATAATTTTATTTGGAAATGAAACTTGCACTAAAGTCCAAGTTTCACACCTACATGAAAACTTGCACTAAAGTCTAAGCTGCACATCCACATAGGTTTTATGGAACCAACTCCATTTATGAAATCACTTAACTTTATACAACCATTTGCATTTATGAGGACCTTCAAGTCTATAAAAATGAGGCTCTCCCTTACTTTCAATAACAAAATGAAGAGAATAAAGTAATAGGTTTTATGTATTATTTTATTTTTGCTTTAGTTTAGAGTATACAATAGAGGTATTGTTATCCCTGAATCTCTATGTCTCTTTCTTTTATGAGTGTGAACTATGTTTAGAATATATGTGTTTGAACCTAGCTAATCTAGAATTCTAATAGTTTGGTAATCATTGCATTAGATAAAATTATATTATTTTGAGATATTTTATATGGGGCACATTATAAAGTTGTTTATGGGTTAATAACACATCAAACAAACCTTTGCATCCTTATGCACACATTAAAAACCAACAAAAAAATTAATAGCAGTTAATATAGGAATGTAAATATCTGCAAAATAGTGTGAGAATAATTATTTGGTTGGTTTGAAAATAGAAGCATTAAAACTTATGCACACATTAAAAACCAACAAAAAAATTAATAGCAGTTAATATAGGAATGTAAATATCTGCAAAATAGTGTGAGAATAATTATTTGGTTGGTTTGAAAATAGAAGCATTAAAACTTTTATTAAATTTATTCTTAAAGTAAGAATAATTTTGTGGTCATAGATTGAAATCTCCTATGCAAGATTTTTTTTCTCCCCTTCAAACAAAGGCGAGGATAATAGTATTGAACTTTTTATTAGCAATTAAAAAAACAAGCTAACACAAAGAAATAGTTTAAAAATAAAATAAATGCAATTTTTTTTTGCATCATAATAAATAATAGAATAGATATGGAAATGAGGCTTACTTATAAAGCAAAATACATTCAATAATCATATAATTGCAGAGATCATGTTTCATTATGCATGATTATATAAAAATGATATAAATGATGAATGGAAATAATAAGGAATGTAGTTGAAAAAAATATCTTAAACGAATGTGATTTTATACAACACAATCATTATCATACATGCTTCTAACAGACGTTGACCATGTATTATGACTGAACAACTAACCTATGTTGGGTGTTGCAAGAAAACTATAAACTATTATATTGGAGAGAATTTTAAAAAAAAGGAATGCAAACCACTAAAATTATATGACATGGCAACGATAGGGAAAAAATAAATACCTTGCATAATACACCATAGTTGGTCCATGAACTCCAAACACAACATAGAGTGGATAAGGCACAAATTCAAAATTCATAGACACTATCTAAAAAAAAGATAGGCATGGAAAACAAGGCAACCATTTTAACAAATGATTCCTTTGTATTCCCCTCCACTCCAACTTTTTTTTTGAGGTAAAAATAACGAAATAAAGGAATTGAACTAACATTTATTTATTGCAAAAACAAACTAAAAAAACAAAAGCAATACACATTTTTTTGTATCTCATAAAATAACAAATAGTAATCATGGAAAAGAGGTTTATGTGCACAAGAACATGATTTATGCATGCTCTTAATGTGATATCAAACTTGTTCTCAAATATTACGATCTCATATATAGACTAAATTTTTTCATATGACCCTGATATGTTAAATTTATAATTTATTTGAGTTAAAATACATCAAAAAATCCTTTACATCTTTACAACATTAAAATCTTTAAAAAAGATTGTTGACATTTAACATAAAAACGTAATTATTTGTAGAAGAAACTTATCATCGATAAAAATATAAATATTAATATCGTTGATTTAATTTATTGACCTCTCACCCTACCGTCTCTACCACTACATCATCCTTTAACACTACAACGTGATGGCACCAATTTCGAACGCGTCGGAAGTAAACAAACCCTCTTGTATTCATCCCACTAAAAGCAAACGTGAACCGTCAATTCAATACAGAAAACAAGACTCTGTGTGATAGGTGGAGGTATAATTATGTTAAAAATTGATGCAAACCCTAATAATAATAATAATATTATAAATATGTTTCTGAACAATACAATACAAAAAAATTCAGCTTACGAAACCTAACTGTTATCAGATCTTGAAGCTCTCGGAACAGTGCTGCACCTCAGCAGTCCTTGCAGAAAGAAGTACATTAATATTACAGTAAGCGGACACTTTCACATGCTTCTTTATTATATGCAGCAAATTAACCCTCCCAGCCATCTCAGTCCTGGTAGTCATGGCCAGGCTCCCTGCAATCCCATCACCGACCAAATTAGAAGCACTCGAAGTAAGGGCGTCAACAAAGACCGTAACAGAGACATTCATTTTCACGGTCCTGTCGGCCTTAATTTTGCCCGCAGGAATGACGGCCTGCCCCACCGTGTTGCCGCGGTAGAATATCACCGTGTTGCTGCTGCCGTGCTTAAAACTGGCCGCCTTGTTCGGATTCTTGAGCGACATGCCTGCGATCAGCGTCAGGTTTACATGGACCCTCATCGTGGGCGGATCCACGCTGGTGCTGAGGTCGTCAATTATTATATTGTTGACAGTTATCTTAGGGTCTTTGGTTTTGAACACCGTCAAGGCCAGCACGAGTATGATTATGGCTAGGATTATAACGGCCGCGAGGCAGGAGAAGCAGCAGCAGCGCCGACCGCAACGGCGTCGCTTTCTGGCGTCAAAAACCGGAGGGGTTTCTGCTCGTAGAGGCCTCTGTTCTTCGTCGGGGCTTAGGCTGCCGTTAACCGGCTTGGCTTCAGCCTCCTTTACCTTGTAACCGTTCGTCTCCGCCATCTTCAGAATTATCAAACCCCCGGTCGGTGCTCACTGCGAATGCAAAGGTGAGTCTATGAGGGTTTTACAATTCACAGGGCTGGCCTAATTTTGTTTGTTACAGGCGAGAGTTTCAAACTTAAATGGCGACCAAATTTGGGCTCGTGTTTGAGACTTTTACCATTTGTAAGATGGGATGACTTCGTCTGAGGTGTAATTTTCAAAGTTGCCAAGATTACCTGGGCGATGAGATATTGTTTAAAGATCTTTATAGCCTTGATTCTGAATTTTCACGGGACTTTTTTCATTCTGACACCTCGCCCATCTTTGAAGTCTCTCAGAAACTGCTAATCTTCTCTCTCCCTGTTCTTGACATCTTTCTGATTCTCTTCGGTTGAATAGAAATGTGAGGCTCATCGGTTGAATTGTGAGGGTACGAGTCTAAGTTGACGGTCTGATGACAAATAAAATAGTACATTTCTGTTGACTATTTCTACAGAAGGGGAAAAAATGTGAATTGTACAGTAAAATAATTTTTGAATTGTATGGTTGTTAATTTAATTGGTGAAGATTTTGTTTTATAGTTTGTCCTCTATTAATTTTTGTTGTAAATTTAAACTAAAATAATATTTTTTTTCAAAAATAATTTGATGTTTTTAATTTTTTTGAAAGAGAATAGACAATCACTCAAAAGTGTTTTGTAATTGATTTCAACATTTTTCTAGATGGAGTATATTCTCTTTTTTTTTTTTTTTTTGTGTTATATATATTCATCTCCTAATTTTTGGGTTCTAATTTAATGAAAGTTAATTTTTAATTGAATTATCAATATTTTTGTTTTTTATTTAATTTTAATTTTTATATAATTTTATTGATAATGTTTATATAAATAATTTAATTTAAATTTATATGGTATTTTTTCTTTCTATTTATTTTTTTTGTTTTTATATATAAGTAGTTGTCTCAAAGGTACAAGTTATGTTAAAAGGAATATAATTTTCTATTTTGGTAAAGTGGGCTTTTGTAAAGTGAAGAGTCTAAATTGTAGTCATACTTCATTCGAAATTCATGGTCGTTGACCCTTATTTACTTTTTGTACATGAAACGTTAAGCAAAGATAATCTTATATTTTTGGTGGAGGTGATAATGGAAAATAAGGTTTTGTGTTTCTTCATATGGTGTGGGAACAAGTTGTGTGAGGAGGAGACATTTTGTTTTATGGTGAACTTGAGCAATGACAATATTAGTGTAGATTTTTATTCTATTTATTAGTTTTTCCCTACATTTAATATTTAACTTGTTTAGGTGTTATTTTCAAAGTTGCCTAGATTACTTGGGCGATGAGATATTTTTTAAAGATCTTTATAGCCTTGATTCTGAATTTTCACGGGACTTTTATCATTTTGACACCTCACCCATCTTTGAAGTCTCTCAAAAACCGCTAATCTTCTCTCTCCCTGTTCTTGACATCTTTCTGATTCTCATCGGTTGAAGAGAAATGTGATGCTCATCGGTTGAATTGTGAGGGTATGAGTCCAAGTTGCCGGTTTGATGACAAATAAAATAGTACATACCTGTTGACTATTTCTACAGAAGGGGAAAAAATGTGAATTATACAGTAAAATAATTTTTGAATTGTATGGTTGTTAATTTAATTGGTGAAGATGTTTGTTTTATAAAGAGTCTATCTAGTATTAATTTTTGTTGTAAATTTAAACTAAAATAATATTTTCTTTTAATTATTACTGAAAACTAACTTGATGTTTTTAATTTTTTGAAAGAGAATAGACAATAACTCAAAGTGTTTTGTAATTGATTTCAACATTTTTCTAGATGGAGTATATTCTCTCCCTGCATTTTTTTTGTGTTATTCATCTCTTAATTTTTGGGTTCTAACTTAATGAAAGTTAATTTTTAATTGAATTATCAATATTTTTGTTTTTTATTTAACTTTAATTTTTATATAATTGTATTTATAATGGTTATATAAAGAATTTAATTTAAATTTATATAGTATTTTTTCTCTTTATCTATCTTTTTTGTTTTTATATATAAGTAGTTGTCCCAAAGGTACAAGTTATGTCAAAAGGAATGTAATTTTATATTTTGGTAAAGCGGGATTTTGTAAAGTGAAGAGTCTAAATTGCAGTTATACTTCATTTGAAACCCATGGTCGTTGACCCCGATTCACCTTTTGTACATGAAATGTTAACCAAAGATAATCTTATATTTTTGATGGAGGTGATAATGGAAAATAAGGTTTTGTGTTTCTTCATATGGTGTGGGAACAAGTTGTGTGAGGAGGAGATATTTTGTTTTATGGTGAACTTGAGTAATGACAATATTGGTGTAGGTTTTTATTCTATTTATTAGTTTTTCCCTACATTTATTATTTAACTTGTTTAGGTGTTATTAGGTCATTGAAAAATATAACCCCACATGCATGAGGATTTTGGATCATGCATATCTTCCACCTATATATGTATCTTTCTTAAAGCTATTGTAAAGTAATCTAATCGAAGCGGTTATTGCATTTCTTCTTACATGGTTCTAAATATAAGCAAGGTTATCATTGCAAAAGAATTCTTGCGTGTTGGCTCTATCAAAGATAAACTATTAGGTAATTTTATCATTGTATCATAACAACTAGGGTCTAGTAATAAGCATCATTTTGTCTATTGGAGATAATGTTGATTTTTTATTCGTAATATGATATAAATTATTGAGAAGAAAGAAATTTATAAATCTATGTGTTCATCTGCAGTCTTATTCTCTCATTGGCCTTGGTAATTATATGTGTCAGTTTTATTTGGCCTATGTCAAATGCAACAATATTTGCATTGTTTTTTATATTAGTCATATAAGCCTTTTTTTGTAGATCTTTGGGAATTCAACACACGAGCTAAGCCATTTAGAGCCATGATGCACATTGGTTGAGCCATTAAAAAGGAGAAATCTAGATTGGCAGTCTAATCCAAGTTTCCTTGTCACCATTATTTGATTTGGTCTTGTGTTTGGTTCGATTACATTCATTGTTAGGGTTTCAACCGAACTCAACAATAGCATCCATATTTGGGTACATCATGCAGATTCCATGGCCTGCTCACTACTGCAAATGTCCCCTCTACTTTTTTCTGTCGTCATCCTCCTCATGCCAATATGTCCACTGCCATTTGAAGCCTACCCTCATCGTTCCTACATTGGGTGTTACTACTAAGGATCTACTCAAAGTCATCTCACGATCTGTGTACAAGTTTCCAAATTCTTTAGCGAGGCCTAACAGCGTCGCCAGAACAATGTTCAGCTATGGCAAGGGAATATCAGCCAACCCTTTATGACTCCATGACAATTAAACATTTAGCATTAATATGTCATGAGTTATTCAAGTGGTAACACAAATCTGGTTCACACCTTCCCATCCCTATTTTTTTTACTAAAACTGGTTTGTAGTAAAAAAAGCATTTAACTTTAGTGAAAATTTAATCAAATATCAGCCAACCCTTTGCGACTCCATAACTATTAAACCTTTAGCATTAATATGTCGTGAGTTATTCAAGTGGTAACACAAATATGGTTCACACCTTCCCATCCCTATTTTTTTTTACTAAAACTGGTTTGTAGTAAAAAGAGCATTTAACTTTAGTGAAAATTTAATCAAATAGACATTAATAGCTGAAAATTGAAAGCCTTGTAACTTTTGATAGACAACTTAGATTGAGGAACCCATTTTTTCAAAACTACTTATTTTTTCGTGTTCATCTCCTTGGAGCTGTCTATTTTGTAATTGCCCTAAAATAATAAAGTGCCTAAAATATGGGAGAGGGGGAGGGGGGTTGATCATAATTAATTTCAGGTGGTGTTGTGTATCTCTTTTCACTTTGTTTGTGTTTCCTTTTCATTTATGCAAACTTAATTCTACATTATGGATGTTAATTTGATAAGTCCTCTCATGCCTTTTAACTATTATGAATAAAAATTTAAAATGCAAATCATTTTGAAGAGCAAGGGTTTACATCGCATAACTATGGGCACTGAGACTTAACCAAATATCAATGTAGAAAAATTTAAATGGTTTAACCATTGTGATGAAGCCTTTATATTTTTATGTCTTTTTGTGTCTCCTAATCTAATATTTATATGTTGAATCTACAAAAAATATTAATGAAGTATGAACCACAATGGGAAAGCTCTTTGGCAATCTAGACGTGATGACAGGTCATGAACTGGAGAATAGACTCATTAGTTTGAGTCATAGTAGTTTTGACATCCTACATGATTTGTTCATTAATTTTAAGTCTTTGAGGTTATAATTAAAATAATGTGTAATATATAAGAAAGATGATCAATTGGTTATTTCTATACTCTCCAAACTAGGTCCAGACTATTATGTGTTTGTATCTACTTTTCATGCCACAAAAAGTGCTTTTGGAGTAGCATAGAAAATGCCCTCTTTAGATTATTTTATTGCTAACTTGACTTGGAAGCAAGATAAGTTAATACAGATGAGGACATTGAAATCATCAAAACCACGTGCTCTAACTGTTGTATATGGGAATCGAAGGCTTCAAATAACAAGGAGAAGAAATATATCGAAGAGATGGGGGTGCATTAGTAAAGCAACTTGGTTGTTATATGCACCACACAGGTTCAAATCTCAGAGGTATAGAAAAGGCCAGTTGTGGCCATATTGATATTAATGTCAATTGTGGCAGGATCATAAATGCTGATTGTGGTAGTAATTATGTGGCAAATAGAATGTAAAACACCGATTGTGACTGGAATATTGGTATTCTGGTATCGGTTGTTTGTGGCCATTGATATAACAAGTTCAGTTGCTCTAGTCAAAAGCTATAGATAAATCTAAAAAAAAAAGAAACATAATAAAATGATCAAAAGAAAAAAGATCAAAATCCTCCCACCTCCAAATCAACCAATGAGACCTCTTCTTCCAGTGTTAAGCCTGAGAAAGAGAGGATCAAATGTGGGTGTCGTTCGGGGAAGCATAATGAAATCAAATGTTTAAAAAAATAGATTGACTGCCTAATTATCCTTCTTGAAAGTAACAACATAGGATTTTGTGAGTCTATCAAACCAAGTTCATCAACCCTAGAGTCCTTCAATGCAAATGGCAATAGTAAAGAAAAGGCAAAAAAATATGGTAAGGAGAAAGTAAAAGGCAGTGCCCTAGTTACAATTATATCTCATACTCCTATGTGGGTTATTGACTCTAATGCATCACATCACATTGATTATTCACAGGTAGAGGCCACTTCATTGGAACCATGTGCCATGTCCACTAGTCAACTAACTGATGACACTTCTACATAGGTTTTTGGGAGAGGGTATGTTGAAGTGAATGGTAGAACATTCAATAATATTCTAAGTATTCCATCACTTTCAACTAATCTCCTATCAGTCTACTAGATTAGTCACCTTGATGTGGGCATGCGAGTTGAGTTCACTCCAAATATAGTGTATGTCAACGAGTTGCATAGTGATACTACAGTGGTAGTGGGAATAGTCAATCATCAGAATCGACTGTATACCTTCACACACTTTGTTCCTGACTCCCCTTTAGATTATTCTTCATTGGAATCACCTGGACTTGATGACATTTTTTACCCTGAGCACATCTTTGATGATGAGGACTCCTCTTGTAGGACAAATGACTACAATAGTGATGGGGACAGACCTCTACCATCCCCTTATCACCTTCTAGATATTGAGGATTTATTTTTTGATCCACCTAATTTTGGTCCACTTCAGAGATTACAAGGAGTAGGCACATTGATCCAAGAGACATCAGATATTAAGTAATGTAGTACATAGTTACAAAGCATTTCACATTCTTTCTTTGCCTCTACTTTCGATGCACCATCATTAAATGAAACAGTTGGCTCATCTACTATGCATGAGGAGTATAATTCCTTATATAGGAACAACATCTTGGTTGGAGATCCATCAGGCACTTGGTGGACACATTCACTATTTTAGGGTGATCCACTCCTCATTGCATCTACTTCTGATCCACATTCACTCCAAAGAGCTCTTTTTTAGCATATAGGGTGGCTGCAGGCAGTTGTAGTTTCTAGTGGGGTCTTTTATCCCTCTCTTATTCAATTATCTCTTTTGCGGGATAGCTTTTCCTATGGGTTTTCTCATTTTCTCTATTTTATGAGAGTTGCTTTCCACTTGGGTACCTTATCAAGTCTAGTTGTCGAGACCCAATTATTTTACCAACCTAAGCTACACTTAAGGGGGGTATTAGTGTAGGTTTTTATTTCATTTAATAGTTTTTCCCTACACATGTTATTTATCTTGCTTAGGTGTTATTAGGTCATTGGGGAAGATAATCTCGCATGTATGACAATATTGGGTCATGCCTATCTTCCACCTATATAAGTACCTTCTTAAAGCTATTGTAAATCAATCTGATCAAGGCAATTATTGCATTTATTTTTGCATAGATCTAAATACAAGTAGAGTTATCATTGTAACATAATTATTGTGTGTTTACTCTACCAAAGATCAACTATTAGGCAATTCTGTTAGGCAAAAAAGTGGGGAAGGGCAAGGCCATACAAAACATGCAACTGATAAAATGTTTCAAAGAGCATTCGTAAGTGATAGTGAGGTGAGGGGAAATCATAGGGAATTTTAGGTGATGTACTTGAAGAAGCTTAGGTAGATACACCTACAAAGTTTTGTGACATGTCAAATCTATTAATACAATTTGTAGCTTCTATCAAACTATTTTAATTACCCAATAATGATCAAAACATGTGTCATCTCAATGAAAACAGGTGTCAAATATCTAACGACTCCTCTAAAAATATAGAGAATGCACCACATATCATTTTAGATGAGTCTAAAACTATTAGACAAAATTTTTGACTACTTTAACTATTTAAAACATAATTAGATGAATCTAAAAATTATTAGATGAAAAATGGAAAATGCTTCTTTAATGAAAGATGCCTCCTATGTAATCTAATCAATCGATGAAGGATTCCATATGAAAATAAATATGGATATAGATATTTCCAAGCTTTCCCATTCTCATTCCTCGTAACACTAACAACAATCATTGTATCTATAACAATAGTGCTCACTTTTTTTTATTCATTGAATAGAGGAAAGGTAAAACTGTTGATAAGACCACAAACACTTCCAACTTTGGGTAGTCTGTTGGACTTAGGTAAAAATCCCCAGCAGTCTCTAGATACTCTCTACAAGCACTTTGGTGGTATGATTTATCTCAAATTATGCATTGTCACTATTGTTATATATTACTCTATGGAGGTTTCATATGGCATGTACTAAAGAGTGCAAGTTATGCTAAAAGGGATGTATGTTTATGTTTTTTGCCAGTAGGGATAAATAATATGCTTACGAAAACATGCTTCAATTATGGTTGTCTTTTCTTCTAGGGGTTCAAGTATGACATTTTTGTACATTATTATGCATGATGTAATTGCTTCAGGTATTAATATATTAACAACATGGGAAAACAAAAATTGTAAGATAGACTCAAGACCTCAATGTATTTTTCCTATATCAACAACATTGCAAGCCTGATTCAAACCACACATCAGATGTGGAGCCATGTCCCAATCAAATCAACTCTCACAACGTCCTTGTCCACCCTTGATAATATAAAATGGCTAGTCAAAGATATCACCACCCTGAAAGTTGCAAACCCCATTGAAATGGGTATAGGTTATGTAGATTCATTAACTACCTCTTGTCTCCAAATCTTGCACCCTAGAAGAGGGTTGTTCAGGTCTCCTCCAGATTTGGGCAATGTTGGGAAATTTCCAGGCCTGTGGGTGTGCCTATAAGTGTAAATGAACCTCTAGGTTGAAAGGGCTAGCTCCTTGTATTATCTTTTTATGCAATAAAACTATTGAACCAGTTTGTATGAGTGAAAAGAGTCAAAATTTTGCATAAATGAAAAGCCTAGTCTAAAATGGTGATACACCAAGAATTAGTATCCACATGTATGCCCTATACTCATGCACAATACAATAAAACATAATCTATAACTCAAGCTCTAGAAGATTCCAACATAAGTATTTCAATGTAGAGACAAAATGAATGACATCACATAAGGTAAATAACTAGAAAAGAAAACTTGTATAGTCCAGAAAAGGCTTACACATGTGTGAAATCCCATACAACTAAAATGCACTCTATATGACCTATTGGATCAACTCTTTGCTCAAGAGCATGAAGGACAGAGAATAGAAGGATAAAACATCACTTGATGTCACTCTATGTCTCTTGCATACCTAGGTAATTACTTGGAACTTAGAAAGAAAATAGACTTATGCTTCTTTGCTCAAAGGCAAGAAAATGGCAAAATATTCCAGCAGAGCTTCACCACACTATCTATGGATGATAAAACAAGATCCCAAGGGTTCTATTTGCAGCAAAAGAGGGAGAGAAGAGAGAGATCTTGGGTGCCAAAATAGAAGCCTCCAAAATGGTTTGCCACCACCATCCTAGTGAAACTGATTCTAGTTATTCTCTCATTCAGTTGGAGTTTGTCCTTCTCTTTGATTCACTCTCATAAAATGACCAGGATCATTGCAAATCGAATGGTGAGATGACCCTCCATAAGAAATGGCTCGGATCGTTGCTGTGAACCTTAGATTCTTCCTAAAAGCTTTCATGTTTTACATTGTAGACCCATTTGGGCCTTCTAAATGGTTTTACTTATAAAAGCTATAAGTTAAGTATGTTGGGAAACCCAATTTGCACTATCCTTGCTCTTTCATGTTTTTTGATTGCTTCTACTTATAAAATTCATAAGCAAAGCTCTTTTGAAAACCCAATTTTGCTTAAGATCCTTTCGAGTTTTTGGAATGGCTTTACTCCTTATAAAACCTATAAGTCAAGCATGTTGGGAAACTTGATTTGCACTATAGAGTCTTTCAAGTTTTCCTAGTGACTTTACTTCTTATTTGAAGACTTTAGGCATGAATTTGACATCCTACGGCACATCACCAAGTTGCACCCCAACGGTTAGTTGGCTACCCTAAATTTGTCATCCTGTGGTACATCATGTCATTGAACCCCAATGACTAATTGGTCGTATTAAATTTGACATCCTACAACACGTCACCAAGTTACACCCCAACAACTAGTTGACTACCCTAAATTCGGAATCCTATGGCACGTCATGTCTTTGAACCCCAATGACTAATTGACCACATCAAATTTGACATCATGCGACACATTATGGGGATCTATTTGGGTTAGGTTTATGTTTCAAGCAATTTTCTCGAAGTAATTCCTTCAAATAATTTGTTTAAAGAAATTCTTTTAGGAATTTTGCTTGAAAGGCAATGACTAGTTCATTTGAGAACTTTCTTTGAAGGACACTTGGGAAAGTGTCCTTTAGAAAAGGTTCTGAAGGACACTTGGGAAAGGCACAAGGTCCCTTCAAAAAAAATTGAAGGGCATTTCCAAAGGACATGACCCTTCAAAACTTTTTCGAAGGGCATTTCTGAAGACAAAGTGCCCTTCAAAAAAGTCTGAAGGGACACTTGGGGGAAAAGTGCCCTTCAAAAAAAATCTGAAGGATCACTTGGATAACAAAGTGCCCTTCAGAAAAGTTTGAAGGGTCACTTAGACAACAAAGTGCCCTTTGAAAAAGTCTGAAAGGACACTCGAGGGAAAAAGTGCCCTTCAAAACTTTTTCAAAGAGTCACTTGGACAACAAAGTGCCCTTTGAAAAAGTCTAAAGGGACACTTGGGGGGAAGGCAAGGCAAGAAAGGCCCTTTGGAAAAGTTTTGAAGGGCACTTATAAGGGAAGTGGCCCTTTGGAACCTTTTCCAAAGGGCACTTTGGGGTAAAACAAAGCAAGAAAGGCTAAGGCTAACAAGGCAAAGGAAAAAAACAAAAAACAATAGAGAAGAACTTGAACCAAGAGAGGTCAAAGGGAAAAGACAAGCAACAAAGAAAGAAACCAAACACAACAAATGAGCAAGGGAGAAATGAAAAGAGCCTAAGGGAAAACACAAAATGGTCATGCAAAAAATGGTCAACATTCCTAGTGATTTCCAAGGGAGACATGCCCATTATGTCATAATACCAATCACCTAAATCCTTCCATTGGGTATGGAGTCACGCAAGGTAAACAAGAGTTGAAAGAAGAAGCCATGGCCGAACACACAAGCTAGAGAGACACACACAAAACTAACAAAAGGAAAGAAAACACCTAAAAGAGAAACATTGTGCTCTAAAGCACTTAGGGAAAACAAACACAACAAAGGAAACACACCAAAACAAGGTATATACAAGACATGGCCAGCAAGGGTCAAAAGCAAGGCTTCAAATGGATTCCATTCACTAGAATAGGTAACTCTTTTCCATCCATTTTGGATAGCTAAAAGGAGTTTCTTGGCTTCCACTTGTTGATGATGTAAGGACCACTCCACAAAGTATCAAACTTTGTATGTTTGCCTAGTTTTTTTCTATCTTCATCCCATTTTAAGATCAAGTCACCTTCTTTAAACACTCTTGCCCTTTCACTTTTGTCAAAGGATTTCTGCATAAGAACTTGATGGTGTTCTAAAGCTTTGTGTGCATCATCTCTTACCTCTTGTAGCTACATTAATTCTATCAATCTAACCTCCATGGGAGTGTTTTCAAGTAATTATAGTTGTTGTGCAAGTTCCAAGATAGGGAGCTCTTGTGATATGGATAGCCTAACTTCTCTCCCATAGACAAGTACAAAGGGAGAATTACCAATTGACTTCTTGGGAGTGATTCTATCTACCCATAACATTGTCTTCAGCTTGTTATGCCATTCTCTTTGATTAGTTTCTAACGTCCTCTTGATGATCTTGATGAAGTTATTGTTAGTAGACTCAGCCAATCCATTACCTTGAGGGTAGTAGTTGGATGAGGTACTCAAATGAACTCCACTCTTTGCTTCCTAATCAAAATTTTTAGCACT
This sequence comes from Torreya grandis, assembly GCA_037957365.1. NCBI lineage: Eukaryota > Viridiplantae > Streptophyta > Pinopsida > Cupressales > Taxaceae > Torreya > Torreya grandis. The sequence goes on from JARHVA010002329.1 coordinate 2,576,948, forward strand.
TATGAAATTAAGTGCATTATCTGAGATAATGACATGAAGAGCTCTAAACCTTGTTATAATGTTGTCATACAACTCCAAGATGGCATTTTCATTTGCTTCCTTCAAACCAAAAGTGTCTACCCATCTTGTGAAGTAGTATGTAGCAGTCAACATCCATTTGTGTCCAGCACTTGATGGAGGGTTGATCAAACCAATGAAGTCAAGGCCTCATAAAAGTAGACTCTAGACTCAGCCAATCCATTACCTTGAGGGTAGTAGTTGGATGAGGTACTCAAATGAACTCCACTCTTTGCTTCCTAATCAAAAGTTTTAGTACTTATGAAAGTAAGTGCATTATGTAAGATAATGACAAGAGCTCCAAACCTTGTTATAATGTTGTCATAGAACTCCAAGATGGCACTTTCATTTGCTTCCTTCAAACCAACAGTGTCTACCCATCTTGTGAAGTAGTCTATAACAGTCAATATCCATTTGTGTCCAGCATTTGATGGAGGGTTGATCATGCCAATGAATTCAAGGCCTCATTACATGAAAGGCTGGTCCACTTGGATAGGATTCAATGGAAGAGCAGCAAGCTTTTGTTTGCCAACAAAGATAGCACATTGAAGACAAACCTTAGCCCAATGATAACAGACCTTAAAAAGACTAGGCTAATAGTAACCAGCTCTCATTATTTTTGTATTTGTTGTTATATGAGAGAAGTGACCACCATTTGCACCATTATGGAACTTTTATAGTAGCATATCAAATTGGTCGTTGTTAATGCATCTTAGCAACACATTGCCCGCATCCTTCTTAAAGATAATTCCATCCACAAGACAATAAGGAATAGCTTACAGCCTAAAATACCTTCTTTGAGATTTGTTCAAGCCATTGGGACAATCACCATTTTGAAGAAAACCAATGATGTCTTGTGTCCAACTTTGATTTTGCATTTGATCAACTGGTTGGTCTTGAACTTGATTTACTAAGGCTTGCTCTTTTGGCTCTTGAAAATTAGATGCTAAGTGCTCACATAAACCTCTTCCTCTTATCAAGATAGTTACCTGGATGTCAATGTCATATTCCATCACATTTGTGATCCATCCAGCTCTCTTCTCATTAAGATCCCTGCTTAGGAGAAACTCCTTGGTGTTAGTATGGGAGACCATGACGTGGATCTTGTTGTTGGAAACCATATGCCTAAAAAATTTTAGTCTTCTAATGACAGTTAAAGCTTACTTCTCAATAAAATAATATCTCACTTCATAATCTTTTAAACCTTGGCTGAAGAAAGTAATTGGCTGCTCAACATCTTCATCATTTTTTTGCATAAGCATAGCTGAGATTGTGTCAAGGTTAGCAAAAGTATAAATAATGAAATCTTTAGCAAAATTTGGATTTAAGAGAGTGGGAGATGCTATAATTTCTTACTTGATTGCCTCAAAGCTACCTTTACCTTATTTTGTCCAAGTAAAAACTTGGTTATTTTTTAGCATGGTTGTGATAGACTTTACCACAGTTGAATATTTTAGGATAAACCTCCTTACAAAGTTTATTTTTCCCAAGAAACTTTTCAACCTTTTCTTGAGTTGAGGTAAAGACAAGCCTAGAATAGATTCAATCCTTTCGAGGTCAATAGATAAGCTTTATTTTGAAATAACATGACCCAAAAGCTTACCTTTATGGACAACAAAGATGCACTTATTTAGATTGAGGGATATGCCGTACTCTCTACACTTCTCAAACACTTGACTTAGATGTCTCATATGATTAGCAACATCCTTTGAAAAAATGGTTATATCATCAAGGTAAACAAATAAAAGCTAATTGATCAAACCTTTGAAAGCCATGTCCATTGCTCTCTGAAATGTAGCTCTAGCATTGGACATACCAAATGACATCTTGTTTTCAGCAAAGGTCCCCAACTTGGTGGTGAAGGCTATCTTGAATTGATCCCCTTCATTTACCAATATTTGATTATAACCTGAATAACCATCAAGAAGTGAGAAACGTTGAGAACTTGAAACAACTTGCAGAATTTGTTCTATGGAATAGAGTGGATAATGATCCTTGAGAGACACTTTATTTAGATCACAAAAATCTACACAAAGTCTGATTTCTCCATTCTTCTTTCAAACCGGCACAAGGTTGGCTACCCAAGTTGAGTGCTTGATAGGAAAGATAATCCTAGACTCAATCAATTTGGTTAGCTCTTTCTTCATGAGTTCTTCTACCTTGGGGTTGATAGGCCTTTGCTTTTGTCTTACCAATTTAGCTCCATGCTCCAACTCAATGGTGTGATGATCTAGAATTGGGTCAAAGCCTTTCAAGTCCCTGTATTCCCAAGCAATAATGTCATGAAACTCTTTTCATAATGCAATAAAAGTGTGCCTTTCTAGCTGGGAACAAACCTTGCCAATCTTCAAAAGTTTGTCCTTGAAAATCAGAACTCTCTCATAGTTATCTTCTTTTGTTGACATGTTCATTCTTTGGTTTTTCTTTTGATCAGCCTCATTGAAGAAACTCTCCAAGGTAATCATCCCCTTGGGTATTTTATTTGTCTTCAGCTGTATAATTTGCTCTTCATAATGATCATGCAAATTCTTTTGATTTTTGGAAGAGAAGCCTACCTCATTTTTCAAGAAGTGTGTAATGTGTTCATCAATTTCAAACACTTACCATGACACTTCATTATCCAGAATGGAAGGTCTCACAATGATATTTATATGGAATTTATCCTTTTCTTGCACAAGTTTCCAAATTCTTTAGCGAGGCCTCACAGCGTCGCCAAAACAATGTTCAACTATGGCAAGGGAATAACAGCCAGCCCTTTGTGACTCCAAGACAATTAAACCTTTAGCATTAATATGTCGTGAGTTATTCATGTGGTAACACAAATCTGGTTCACACCTTCCCATCCCTATTTTTTTTACTAAAACTTGTTTTTAGTAAAAAGAGCATTTAACTTTAGTAAAAATTTAATCAAATAGACATTAATAGTAGAAAATTGAAAGAGATGGGGGTGCATTGGTAAAACAACTTGGTTGTTATGTGCACCACCTAGGTTCAAATCTTAAAGGTATGGAAAAGGCCAGTTGTGGCTGTATTGATATTAACGTTGATTATGGTGGGATCGTAAACGTTAGTTTTGATGGCAATAGTGTGGTAAATGGAATGTAAAACATCGATTGTGATGAGAATATTGGTATTCTGGTACCGACTGATTGTAGCCATTGATATAACCAATTCAATTGCTCTAGTCAAAAGCTACGAATATATATAAAAAAAAGGAGAAAAAACATAATAAAAAGGATCAAGAGAAAAAAGATCAAAATCCTCCCACCTCCAAATCAGACAATGAGACCTCTTCTTTCGGTGTTAAGCCTGAGAAAGAGAGGATCAAATGTGGGTGTTGTTCAGGAAAGCATAATGAAAGCTAATGTTTAAAAAAATAGAATGACCACCTAATTATCCCTCTCAAAAATAACAATATAGGAGTTTGTGAGTCTATTAAACCAAGTTTATCAACACCAGAGTCCTTCAATGCAAATGGCAATGGTAAAGAAAAGGCAAAAAAATATGGTAGGGAGAAAGTAAAAGGCAGGGCCCTAGTTACAATTGTATCTCATACTCCTATGTGGGTTATTGACTCTAATGCATCACATCACATTGATTATTCATAGGTAGAGGCCACTTCATTGGAATCATGTGACATGTCCACTAGTCAACTAAGTGATGACACTTATACGTAGGTTTTTGGGAGAGGGTATGTTGAAGTGAATGGTAGAACATTCAATAATATTCTAAGTATTCCATCACTTTCAACTAATCTCCTATCAGTCTACTAGATTAGTCGCCTTGATGTGGGCATGCGAGTTGAGTTATAATGTTGTCATAGAACTCCAAGATGGCATTTTCATTTACTTTCTTCTAAGCAACAACATCTACCCATCTTGTGAAGTAGTCTGTAGAAGTCAATATCCATTTGTGTCCAGCACTTGATGGAGGGTTGATCATACCAATGAAGTGAAGGCCCCATTAAATGAAACGCTGGTCCACTTGGGATAGGATTCAATGGAAGAGAAGCAAGATTTTATTTGCCAATAAAGAAAGCACATTGAGCACAAACTTAGTCCAATAATAACAGTCCTTAAAAAGACTAGGCCAATAGTAACCAGCTCTCATTATTTTCGTAACTATTGTTCTAGGAGAGAAGTGACCACCATATGCACCATTATGGAACTTTTCTAGTAGCATATCAAATTGGTCACTGTTAATGCATCTTAAAAACACATTGCTCACATCCTTCTTAAAAATAATGCCATCCACAAGACAATAAGGAATAACTTGTAGCCTAAAATACCTTCTTTGAGATTTGTTCAATTCATTGGGACACTCACCATTTTGAAGAAAACCAATGATGTCTTGTGTCTAACTTTGATTTTGTGTTTGATCAGTTGGCTAGTCTTGAACTTAATTTACCAAGACTTGCTCTTTTTGCTCTTGAAAATTGGATGCTAAGTGCTCACATAGACCTCTTTCTCTTACCAGGTTGGTTATCATGATATCAATGTCATATTCCATTACCTTTGTGATCCATCCAGCTCTCTTCTCATTAAGATCCCTACTTAGGAGAAACTCCTTGGTGCTAGGATGGGAGACCATGGCGTGGATCTTATTGTTGAAAACCATATGCTTGAAATTTTTCAATCCTCTAATGATGGTTAAAGCTTACTTATCAACAAAAGAATATCTCACTTCATAGTCTTCTAAACCTTGGCTGAAGAAAGCAATTGGTTCCTCAACATCTTCATCATTCTTTTGCATAAGCATAGTTGAGATTGTGTCAAGGTTAGCAAAAGTATAAAGAATGAAATCTTAAGCAAAATTCATATTTAATTGAGTGGCAATTGCTTGCTTGATTGCCTCAAAGCTGCCTTTACTTTCCTTTGTCCAAGTAAAAACTTTGTTATTTTTTAGCATGGTTGTGATAGGCTTTACCACAGTTAAATATTTTGGGATAAACCTCCTTACAAAGTTTATTTTTCCCAAGAAAATTTTTAGCCCTTTCTTGTGTTGAGACAAAGACAAGCCTATAATAGATTCAATCCTTTCGAGGTCAATAGATAAGCCTTCTTTTGAAACAACATGACCCAAAAGCTTACCTTCATAGACAACGAAGATGCACTTCTTTGGATTGAGGGATATGTCGTCCTCTCTACACTTATCAAACACTTGCCTTAGATGTCTCATATGATTAGCAGCATCCTTTGAAAAAATGGTTATATCATCAAGCTAAACAAACAAAAACTTATTGATCAAACCTTTGAAATCCATTTCCACTGCCCTTTAAAATGTAGCTCCAGCATTGGATAAACCAAATGACATCATCATATAGGCAAAGGTCCCCCACTTGGTGGTGAAGGTTGTCTTGAATTGATCCCTTCATTTACCAATATTTGATTATAACCTGAATAACCATCAAGAAGTGAGAAATGTTGAGAACCTAAAATAACTTGTAGAATTTGTTCCAAGAAAGGGAGTGGATAATGATCCTTGAGAGACACTTTGTTTAGATCACAAAAATCCACATAAAGTTTGATTTCTCCATTCTTCTTTTGAACAGGTATAAGTTTGGCTACCCAAGTTGAGTTCTTGATAGGAAAGATAATCCTAGACTCAATCAATAGGGTCAGCTCTTTCTTCATGAGTTCTTCTACCTTGGGGTTGATAGGTCTTTATTTTTGTCTTATCGGTTTAGCTCCATGCTCCAACTCAATGATGTGATGAGATAAACTTGGGTCAAAGCCTTTCAATTCCTTTTATTCCCAAGCAAAAATTTCATGAAACTCTTTGCATAATGCAATAAAAGTTTGCCTTTCCAGCTAAGAACAAGCCTTGCCAATCTTCAAAAGTTTATCCTTGAAAATCGAAACTCTTTCATAGTTCTCTTCTTTTGTTGACATGTTCATTCTTTAACTTTTCTTTTGATCATCCTCATTGAAGACACTTTCCAAGGCAATCAACCCCTTGGGTATTTTATTTGTCTTCAGCTATATAATTCGCTCTTCATAATGATCATGCAACTTCTTTTGATTTTTGGAAGAGAAGTTTGCCTCATTTTGTAAGAAGTGTGTAATGTGTTCATCACTTTCAAACACTTGTCATGACACTTAATTATATAGAATGGAAGGTCTCATAATGATCTTGATATGGGATTAATCCTTCTCTTGTTCAACATCAACAACTGAGTCAAAAGGTGCTCCTACTACAACCAATCTATCAGTGTGCTTGTTCAAGTCTCTTGGTATGGGTTGGATGTTCAAGGCATCAAAATATTCAAGTAGATCCCATACCCTATTCTTGTAGGACTGGAGCAAGGGATTCTTGGTTGTAACTTGACTTCTCTCTTGATGAATGACAAGCTCACTATCTCCATAGACTTTCAAAATCTTGATTCCTCTCTTCTTTGCCCATCAGAGACCATGAACTAAGCCTTCATATTATGCCATGTTGCAAGTGCAGCTAAAGTGAAACCTATAAGAAGAGTAGTAATGATTCTTTGATGGGGAAACCAATATGACACCAGCTTCTATGCCTACTTTTCTCCTTGAACCATCAAAGAATAGTTTTCACATGCCATCAAGCTCATGATCTTCATTGGTGAGTGAGGGAATTGGGACGTTCTCCTCATGCATGCAGTAAACTCCCAAATCAGTTTTCTCAATGAAAGTGTAAGGATCAAGTCCATGTGTTTCAGTGTTGTACTTATCAAGATAAAGGTTAGAAATACCTTCAAGAGGAGAAGATGTTTCACTATTCAGGACTGTTTCTTCCTCTTTGTTGATTAGACAATTTTGATTTGTCATTGTTTCCATGTATGGCTCAATGTGGAACTTTGCTAAGGGTTGAGTCCTTATAGTTACCTTGGTTCCATACCTTGTCTTGAAAGCTAGAAAGGACCAATCAGTAGAAAGGTATCCTCTTATCTTGGCTGTAAATTCCCTAGACAAGCATATAGCAAAGTGTGTTGGAAGGTCCACCACTATAATATCTTGCATGATAGGGAAGTTTTGGCAACCATGTTAAAACACTTTCAGACCTTTGACCAATCCAACCATCTTGTTTGGAGTTCCATCCAGCTGCAACACACCTTTACTATGTGGCTCATAGTTCAAACCCAGTGTATCAGCCACTACTTTAGGCATAATAGTAGTGCTTGCTCCACTATCCACAATACAATTGTGGACCAACTTATCTCCCACAATGAGTGTGAGGTAGAAGGGTGGAGGCTTTTCAGCTTTAGTGGAAGGCTCCAAAAGATGTTTTAGAAAATTTGTGAGTCACACTATGATGCTTTAAAGATTGAGGAGCCACCTGCATGCTTGCTAATTGCTCTTGTAAAAGCTCCTTTTAACCAGGTATATATAGAACCTCCCAAAGAGATATACTTGTCGTAGTGCTCTTTAATGAGTCCATAATATTTAGAGATGGAGTATTCACTTTCTCCTACATTTTTTATGGTAATAAAGGAGTTGTAGCCTACTATGTTGTAATCTTGGTGGCTGCATTTATATTCTGATTTTGTTGAGGAACATAGCTTGTAGAAGGTGCGGCACTTTGATTGCCACTTTATGGCCTTGAAGAGGCATCACTTGGAACTATTCATGGCTCCTGGCCTTATCCCAAGGCTCTCTTCTTGGACTTGTATTAGCTACAATTGACATTCCTTGAGTCACCACAAAATCATCTTTTACTTGAAAATTCATCATTCCCACACTTGGGTTGTTGCCTTCTCCATGACTATCCCTTTGGCTGGGACATTATTCATCTACGATCATGTAAGGAGTAGCTTCCTCTTGTGTAGTCAAAGCATAGCTAGTTCCTACATCATCATGTGTAAACTGACCTTGAGGCTACCCCCATTAGTCTACATGATATTCTCCTTGCACTACATTTGCATGAACTAGAAAATTAGCCTTTACAGGAGGAGTAGAATTTAGATTATATACATTGAGTTGCCTACTGTAACCTTGTCGATTTTGTCCTCTCCCTTGACAATTGTATTGGGATGGAGCTATATATCCTTGTTGAGGATAGTGTTGTGCATTAAGAGGGGCACTTGCCTAATATTGAGCTTGCTTGAGCTGAGCTCTCAATGATATGATGTCTTCATCTTTGTCCACAACGTTATCCAACTTATTGGGAAAGGCTCTTGGCTTCACATTGGCATTGGGAACTTGTGACATGCTTGGAGCTTCAACCAAATTATGGGACAACAAAGGCATGGAGACTCTTGGAGGAAGTCTTCCATCCTAAATTAACCTATTCTCAGCCTTAATTGCTAGCTCATATGCACCTAAAAGAGTGAATCTTCCCATTGACTGCAACATAATAACAACATCAGCACCAATCCCTTTGAAGTATGTTGGGAACACAGCTAAGAAGAGGTCTCATGATTGGTGGCAGCCTATACCATGTTATTTGAAATCTCTTATGGATTCATTTGGTCTTCTTCTTAATACATGCAGTTGATGTATTAGGGAAGCATGATCACTCTTATTTTCGAATCTTGTCACCAATAGGTCTCCAAAGCTGTCCCAACTTATAATACAACCCCATGCCAATGTTCTATACTAGTTAAGTGCTTTGCCTTTTAAAGACATAGCAAGTAGCGTAATGGCTATCTTGGCCCTAGTAACATTATGGAAATTACAAAAATTAGAGATGTCTCTAATATGTTCAGATGGGGTAATAAGACCCTCCCCATTGAAATTAGGAAGATTTTTGGTAGCATTTGGAGGGATGGGGTCATATGTAGGAAGCTCTATTGGGTTTTGGGTATTAAAAGTAGGGAAAGGTTGACATCCATCTATCTCTCCCCTTTCCCCCATTTCTCTTTTTCCCCTTTGATCCTTTATTTCTTCCTCTTCTTCAACTTTTTCCTCTCCTTGAACTTTTATATTTCTTCCTCTTCTTCCCCAAAACCTCCTTGTCAAGGATTTAATAGGGTTAAGAGTGGTTCAAGGTTTTCTTCTTCAAGAAGAGTTTCAGCTAAAGCAGCTTGGTCAAAAAATCTTAAGGACCTTGTGAGGACCATGTAGATTAATGTATAAAACTTGGTCTAGAAGCAGGGATTCACACCCTTTTAGAGTCACCAAATGCTAGGTTAGGGATATTTCTACTACTTTAGGCCTGTCAAGACTAGCATTTGCCTTGACTTAGCAATAATTTAGGTCCCACAGGGTGTGCCAGAACTGTTGTCTCTAAATCTTGCACCCTAGAAGGGGGTTGTTCAACCTCCACTAAATTTGGGTAATGTTGGGACACTTACAGTCTTGTGGGTGTGCCTATAAGTGGAAATGAACCTATAGGTTGAAAGGGATAGCTCCCTGTATTAGCTTTTTGTGCAATAAAATTGTTGAACCAGTTTCTATGAGTGAAAAGAGTCAGAAGTTTGCATAAATGAAAAGCCTAGTCTAAAATGGTGATACAGAAAGAATTAGTATCCACATGTATTCCCTATACTTATGCACAATACAACAGAATGTAGTCTATAACTCAAGCTCTAGAAGATTCCAACATATGTATTTCAATGTACAGACAAAATGAATGAGATCATACAAGGTAAATAACTGGAAAAGATAACCAATATAGTCCATAAAAGGGTTACACATGTGCAAAATCTCATACAACTAGAATGCATTGTACATGACTTGTTGGATCAACTCTTTGCTCAAGAGCATGAAGGACAGAGAACAGAAGGATAAAACATCACTTGATGTCACTCTGTGTCTCTTGCATGCCCAGGTAGTTGCCTAGAACTTAGAAAGAAAATAGACTTATGCTTCTTTGCTCAAAGGCAAGAAAATAACAAAACATTCTAGTAGGGCTTCATCATACTATTTTTGGATGATAAAACAAGATCCCAAGGGTCTTATTTATAGCAAAAGAGGGAGTGAAGAGAGAGCTCTTGGATGCCAAATTAGAAGCCTCCAAATGGTTTATCATCACCATCTTGGTGAAACTAATTCCAACTGTTCTCTCATTCAGTTGGAGTTTGTCCTTCTCTTTGATTCGCCCTCTTGAAATGACCAGGATCGTTGCAAAACCAATGGTGAGATGACCCTCCATAAGAAATGGCTTGGATCACTGTTACGAACCTTAGATTTTTCTTGAAAGCTTCCACGTTTTGCACTGTAGACCCATTCAGGCCTTTTGAAAAGCTTTACTTATAAAACCTATAAGTTAAGCATGTTGGGAAACCCAATTTGTACTATCCTTGCTCTTTCAGGTTTTTTGATTGCTTCTACTTATAAAAGTCATAAGCAAAGCTCTTTTGAAAACCCAATTTTGCTTAAGAGCTTTTTGGGTTTTCTGAATGGCTTTACTCCTTATAAAACCTATAATTCAAGCATGTTGGGAAACCCAATTTGCACTGCAGAGTCATTCAGGTTTTCTCAGTGACTTTACTTTTTATTTGAAGACTTTAAGCATGAATTTGAAGTTCTACGACACGTCACCAAATTGCACCCCAATGGCTAGTTGGCTACCCTGAATTTGACGTCCTATGACATGTCATGTCTTTAAACCCCAATGACTAATTGGCCATATCAAATTTAACGCCCTGTTGCACGTCATCAAGTTGCACCCAACTAGCTAGTTGGCTACCTTGAATTTGACGTCCTACAACACGTCATGTCTTTGAACCCCAACGGTTAATTGGCCACAATAATTTTGACATCCTGTGATACATCATGGGGATCCATTTGGGTCGGGCTTATGTTTTGGGAAATTTTCCTAAGGTAATTCCTTCTAACAATTTGTTCGAAGGAATTCTTTTAAGAATTTTGCTCGAAAGGCAATGACTGCTTCCTTCGGGAACTTTCCCTAAAGGACACTTGGAAAAGGTACAAGGTCCCTTCAAAAAAATTTGAAGGGCATTTCCAAAGGAAATGGCCCTTCAAAAAAATTTCGAAGGGCATTTCCAAAGACAAAGTGCCCTTCAGAAAATTTCGAAGGGACACTTGGGCGATAAAGTGCCCATCAGAACTTTTTCAAAGGGTCACTTGGATAACAAAGTGCCCTTCAAAAAGGTCTGAAGGGACACTTGGGGGAAAAAGTGCCTTTCAGAACTTTTTTGAAGGGTCACTTGGACAACAAAGTGCCCTTCGAAAAAGTCTGAAGGGTCACTTGGACAACAAAGTGCCCTTCGAAAAAGTCTGAATGGGCACTTGGGGGAAAAAGTGCCATTCGAATCTTTTTCTAAGGGTCACTTGGACAACAAAGTGTCTTTCAAAAAAGTTCAAAGGGACACTTGGGGGGAAGGCAAGGCAAGAAAGGCCCTTCAGAAAAATTTCGAAGGGCACTTAGAAGGGAAGTGGCCCTTCGTAACCTTTTTCGAACTGTACTTTGAGGCAAAATAAAGTAAGAAAGGCTAACGCAAACAAGGCAAAGGGAAAAAACAAAGAACAAGGGAGAAGAGCTCAAACCAGGAGAGGCCGAAGGGAAAAGACAAGCAACAAAGCAAGAAACCAAACAAAAAAAATGAACAAGGGAGAAACAAAAAGAGCCAAAGGGAAAACACAAACTGGTCATGCAAAAAAATGGTCAACACTACCTTGAATCTAGATTTGATGTATGATGTGGGACCTCTTGTATACAATATCACCTAAAATACCCTATATTGTCCCTCACCATCAACCCCCAAGTCACCTTGAAATATTTTACCACTTGCATGTTTTGTATGGCCTTGCCCTTCCCCACCACTTTATCACTACTCAAACTCACCCTAAAATGAAATGTCTCCTCTCCACATAGCTCATTCCCACATATGAAAGAACACACAACCTCATTTTCCATCGTCACCTCCACAAAAAGTATAAGATTATTGTTACTTAACACTTCATGCACAAAGGTTGGATGGAGTCAACAATCATGGGTTTTGAGTGAGATACAACTGCCAATTTACATTCTTTTCCTTTACAAAACCCCACTTTACTAAAATAAAAACTAGAAACCAACAAACCGGGTCAAAATCCATCATTTTCTATCAGAATATGTTGTCCAAGAAATTGCCCTTGTGTGTCAAAATACACTATTCGCCAGAAAGACAAATCTTTGCTTAATGCTCCGAAATGAAAAATGCCTCAGGGAATGTTAATTTTTTTCTCACATATATTTTAATTTCTTAATTAATTTTTTTTCTCACATATATTGCTCTATTAGTCCATTCAATTAATGTTTTGCTTTGTTCAAGTATTTTTACTCATACTTAACTCTTCTCCAACCATTACCTTACCTTCAAATTGAACTCTCTCTCTTATATGTAGTATATGTTAAAAGGAACTCATGTTTAATTTTAAAAAATTTAAAAGTATATGTGATTAAGGATATATTTTTTATCTATATGTCTAAAAGTATTACATAGAATCATTAAATTACATAGAATTTCGGTATTTTTATTCATATTCAAAAATAAACATATACCAGATTTATAATATTGAATAAGCATACATTTAAATCAATAAACTCCTTTACCTAAACAACTACAAGTAAAAAATATCCATACTCTCAAAATCATCTAAAACATGATCCTATCTTTAACCACTTAATTTTGTATGTCAAATATTTAAAAAAAAATACATCTTAATAAATACAAACCACTACCATTCTCATCAATAAAACTACATATCTTAAATTATCTTATTATTTTAAACCTCACATCCATAAAATATCATTGCCACTACGACCTTTAAATTCTGTCGTTATTCTAAACCTCACATCCATAAAATATCATTGCGAATCCCAGTCTAAAATGTATATAATATAATATAATATAATATAATATAATATAGTGACTTACAAATTCCCAGTCTAAAATGTATATAATATAATATAATATAATATAATATAGTGACTTACAAATTCCCTCCGACCGACTTTTGACTTTAAAGGTGGGGAGGGAGGGGTAGTTGGGCAACGTGACCACCGCGTAATGTCCACATTAAGTCTGCGGGGCCCACGACAGAATTTCCACGACTTGAAAATTTGGATGATGCGGACAAACAATCAGCATCTTCACCATTTTATTTATTTATTTATTTTTTGACCTTTTTTATTATGGCACCTAAAATATAATTTTTGGAAAATGTATAAAAGTTTATATGTATTTATATTTTGGTGGATTGAAAATATTTTTATTAATAATATAAACTATATGTCATTATTTTTAAAAAGGATTAATATAACACTTCAATATATCAAAATGATTATAAAGTTTAAGAAATAGGAGTTAAATTTTTAATTGAAAAGTATTTTCTATTAATAATAAAAAATACACATCATTATTTATAAAAAAGGGTATGATATTATATTGATATATCAAAATAATTACAAAGATCGAGAACTAGTTAATAATTTGATAATATAATAACTTTTCAATAAAAATAAGTTTGAATATGTCAAAAAAAACAAAAAAATGATAAATAGTTTAAAGATAAAAATACACAAGATCGAAGTCATGAGAACAATTAATGAAGTTGGGGGAGGTAAATGATTCTTGGTTTGTCACGCTAGACCCAACCACTATCAACAAGGAGCTTTGTCGTTACAAGTACCAACACCCACCTGTGATTAGCGTTATCTTTATTATCATTATTTATTGGTTCTTGTTTAAATAGAGAAATGGCAAAGCCCAACAAGGAAGGAAACTTTCCTTGCTGCTGCACCCTCTATCCACCAATGTCTAGGAATGCAAACCTGCCACCACCACAGGAGTTGTGCACCAATGAGGAACACCATGAACATAGCAAAACACTTTGGCACCTACTTCATAAACGGTGCCTACACAAGCTTCAAAACCACAACCTTGAAAAGGTAATTGTTGACAATGACAATCTAGAGGGACCCAACTAACTGTATAGGGAGTACTCCCCTAATGGTCCAACAAAGTTTAGAGATATTCCAGCTCTAACCAGACCTTCTCCACCTGAACTTGAGTTTGTAGCATTACATTAGAGATCACTTGAAATTTATTAGTAACAAAAAAACAACCATATAAAGATAAATGACTAAAAATTGCATTGCTCATTTCTTTTTGTAAATGAAAAAAAAAATCATAAAGAAAAATATGCCATCTTTGGTTGTATTGTGTAGGTATCATAACCAAATCCCCTAAAAGCACCATTTCCAAGGAGAAAAACTCTAGACAAATGGTTGAAACGGGGTATGAAACCACCTCTTAGCTAATTGAACATGCTTGCAAAACAAAAAAAAATCTTGAGAGACTTTAGGTGTTGTCAAGAAGGGCATAAAAGATTAGCCAAACCTAGCTAGACAAGGTGGTTACCAACTGGCAAACCTTGGTGCAATATGCACCATAGGAAATGCACTTGTTTGGGCTCAATCATTTATTTCCACACTCTGGAAAAGCTTCGTCCCAAAGTCTCTATAGAAGAATTGAATTTCCAACAAACATTCGAAGAATCCACTTGAATGTGTTGAGGAAGGATAAATTGATAACCAAACTAGGGTTTATACTGGGATAAAGGGGTCTTAATAGGACACAATTTTACATGGGTTTGAACTCCAATTTTATTGAGGTGTTCACCCAAGATACTCTTTGAACCTCAAAAATTAAGGAAATATCACTATTATTGAGCATATACATGTCACAAGAATAGGCCAAGGGATCTAATCACGGGACCATTTGCAAATAAGTCTAAAATAAACTTTATCCATTTCTTGAAAAGTCTTAAGACTCTTAACACTAGAGACCATGGAAAAAGGGACACCATAGTAGGAAAGAACTAAAGACCACCTAAGAAAGTAAGAATTCAAAGAAATGTCTATTTTGAAACCATCTCCATCTCAAATCAAGTGAGGCTTAATCACTTCCTATGATTTCCAAATACTCTAAGCCACAAAGGACCCTACAATCTTGACATGAACTTGAGTGAGCAATAGAGATTGAATACCAAGACCTTTCCATGTCTTTCTACCAAAATTGTTGCCTTGGGCAATGCAATGATGAAATAATGTCTCCCAAGCCTCCTCTCCATCAAAGGAACAAAAAGTCCACTTAACACAATACCACATTAAGAAAGTCAAGACCTCCCATTTCTTAAGGTATGAAAAAAATATCCCATTGAACTCTGTGAAACCCCTTAGAACCTTTATAATTGGCTCAAAGAGAGTCTTTAAGATTAAGTTCTAGGTTACAGATGCAACCTTGGATAATACCCAACAAAAAGAGTAATAAACATGGGCTTTTACAAGGACTTTAGAATAAACCTACAACTTATTAGCCAGGGAGAGAGGTTTAGTGACCTAAAAATCAATTTTCTTCTCCACCCTCTGAACCACATAGTGTATACACCTTTAATTTCCAGTTACTGATAATTTCTCTTGTAAGACTCGTCAATGCATCTTTCTCCCTAAGTGCACGTCCTAAGGAGTGCACCAAGATCAAAGTTGGGTTGAATCACGGTACTTTATAGCATATTTTTATCTTATGATCACCTATTCTACATGTTTCCACTCATTATCTTATATTTGGTCATTCTAGTCTCATATAGTGCTATTTTCTCTACTTTTTGCCTATTCTACTTAGTTTTAGGGTTTATCTCGACTAACTTGATCAAGATCAAGTTTGTTATGTTATGTCATGTATATTTATAATTGTATCCATCATGATCAATGTGGTTCCATTTCCAACTACATCGGACTTGAAAATTGCATTTTGTCCTCAAACTTGTTTTAAGGGTCTGATTTGTCCTTTTTGAATAAATGGGTTCAAAATATTGGTTGTCCAAATGGGGATTTGGTGAATAAATTACATCCTCCTTTGGCTCCTTTAATAGGTTTGGATTCTCTTGTGTCTGTTTCAGAGAGAGAAAAGGGATTTTCTCTCAAGGGTGAGGGTAGAAAAGCAAATCAAGCTACCCTGGGTTTAGGTTTTGAGCAACCAACTACTCCCAGGAAGATGGGTGGCAAAAATAGCCAAAATCTTGAAGGAGTGCTTCCTCGAGTTCAAGTTCAAGTTTCTCGAGAAGTTGAGGTATGTTTGCAGTTAGAAGAATCAGAAGAGGATGTTGTCGCTTTTGAGGAAGAAGTTATTGCCTCCATAGAATTCTTTTCTAAAGCTCAGAGTCCTTGCCTCTGATCCAAACTCGACTTTGGAAAAAAAGGCAAAAGAGGTAGGAAAACTGAAGTAGAAAGGTTTCAGTTTGATGCTTTGACTTATATCAACGGGGGCACACAATGGATCAATGGGGGCATGCAATGGACTATGGAGGCACTGCTATCCCAATAGAGGTAGGCACAATATCACAATAAAAGGATGATCATGTGATTTGTAGAAAAGGGGAATGTGAGTTGGTATAGCAATTCGCTCATTCACTTCGATCTTGGTTGGTGGATGCTTTAATTTTATTTTTTATACTTTTTAGTGGTTCTGGTTCTTTATTGTCTTTAGTCATTTGACTAAAATCTGGTTTGGATGCTTCTTCTTTGGTATTTATGTAATTTTAGCCTTTTCGAGACTGGGCCCCCTATTGTGCCCTAGAACCGGTTAAAGCTCCAATCAAAATCTGATATCTATCAAAAATAAATTGTGAGACAAGGGTGATTTATTAGGCACTACACTCATCAAAAGCTTTGTCAATGGGGAAAGAGGTTAGAGGGTGAAAACCCTGAAGTGATGAATTACATTTACCATTGCTCCCCTCTACTAACAAATGCTTACAATGGCTATGTGCTAAAGTGGAAAACCATTAAAAATACAAAGCAAGTTGTTTTGTCTCCTTTTAAATTCATTCATTGGAAGCTCCTTGTTTTTAAGGCCTTCTTTGAAATGAAGCATTGTAAGGGAGAAGACCCAATGGTTGTGCATGGACCAATAGATGTGAAGGTAGTTGCGAAATAAAACACCATTAATTATGTAGATAGAATGAACAAGTCAAATCAAACAACTAGCCATTAGAAACACTAAATACATAATTTAATCCTTAAATAATGATCCACCTTAAATTTATATATATTTAAATTTAACTAATTTAAATATATTTAAAAATTATCTTCTAAATACCCAAAAGAAATTGGTGAAATAAAAATATCATAATCTATTAATAAGAATTTTAATAAATTGCTGAAATAAAAAAATCATAATCTATTAATAGGATTTTTTTTCTTTAAATTATGTGGAGTGTACATAACTATAGACACCCCTTCACTTAGGGTGCACACAACCATTCCAATCAAGGTAAGACCGAGCCCTGACATTTCAAAATGAAAATCATTATTCAAGCCTAAAATCCATACAAATGGGAAAAAACATACTCTCTATTCTTCAATAATACCAAATAATTTAATTTTATACAAATACTTACCCTTCCTAAACCTAACCTTTCTCATTGCTTAAAGTTGAACATTAGTGTTAGAAGATGAAGATGAAGAAGCACACATGGATACGGGTGACGGTTCATTCAACTTAGGAGTGTAGAGCTTTCTAGAGATTTCTAGCATAGTAGAAGCTAAAAGGCCGAACTCCTACCACAAATATTTGGTCACCTCAATCTTCTATGCCCAAGCGCTCTTATTTTTTCCATGAGACTAGTACACATTCATCAACTAACTATTGAGATCTTTGAGAGTATCTAGATGTACTTTATCTTCAGGCAATTAATTTCCCTCTTCAATTGAACATGCCACCTCTGAATATTAAACTTGCTTATATCCCCAAAAAGAGGTGTATTGTCTTTGGCACGAGTTTTATATGCATTCAATGTAATGTAGAGATATTCAACGACATTTCAAATATTTTTTGAGGCCTCTACCTCAAGATCCTCAACAATGTTCACATGGCCCACCTAGGACAAAGCAACAACATCTCCTATAGCTAGAACCGCCTCTTAGACTGGAGGATGTGTGTCCCACTCCTTTGGTGACATTTCATCTTCCTCGCATATGTTATTCTCATCAGGTATTTGCACGTCATCCTCCTCCTAATGCCCCTACTTTTTCCTTGGAGCTCATCTGCAAAGTAGTCCTTGACTCCCCAAAAATGTAAAAGAGGCTCTGGTTTAGGTTAGATATCAATTATAACTAGACTCGAAAGATGTTATTGATGACGTGTGTCAAGATCTTTCATGTCATTTGTGAGTAGATATTTCATTATTTCATATTACTTACTTCACATATTTTCATGATTTGATCTCATATTATTATCTTTAGCATACATAGTTCTCCTTGTATATGTCTTTCTTGTATCATGATCTTTACTTTCAACATTTTATTCTCAGCATATTCTTAAGTTTCTAGATTTTTTTTTTAGTTGGCCATTGTTGTCTTTTAGACTCTTTGGTATCATTTTAGATCAACCTCTTTTGGGATGATTTACAATTAATTTTAGTGGGATTTTAATTAAACATAATTAACCATCACCCGCATAAATATAATTTACCTCTCAATGAATACCATTTGAACATTAGTAAATTCTAACACCAAGAAGGTGGGCATGTAGCTTATTTCAGTGAGAAGTTGAACAACATAGAATAAGTATTCAGTCTATGCCCAGGTGTTTTATGCCATAGTGCAAACGGTCAAGAAGTGTAGGTACTATTTGTTACCAAAATAGTTTTTGTTGTACACAGGTCATCAAACACTACAATTTATCGACATTCAATGGAAATTAAATTAGTAACACATGGAATGGATATAGTTTTTGCAGATTTACTCATTTTTTTTGAAACACAAAAGTGGAAAATTAAACAAGGTTGCAAATGCACCGAGTAAGAGGAATCTCTTATTGAATGAGATGTGAGTGGAAGTTGTGGAATTTGATTCCATGAAAGTGTTATATGCAAAAGATTAAGATTTCATGAATTATTGGAAGGCATGAGCATAACCAACAACTATGGATAGAACACCATGGCTAGATTATTTTGTGCAAGAGGGATTATTGTTCAAAAGAGCATAATTGTGTATACGAAGAACATGGATTCATGAGAACATGATAAATGAGAAGCATAAAGGTCTAATATGCCATTTTGGGAGTGACAAGGCATTGGTGCAATTGGAAAAAGATTATTTTTCACTGAGGATGGGCAGAGATGTGTGCAAGTATGTTCAAGAATGCAGAGTTTGCCATTTGGAAAAGGGGAAGAGTCAAAATGCATGGTTATACCAACCACTGCCTATTCTGGAGAAACCGTGTGATAACATTAGCATGGAATTTGTGTTTGGATTGCCAAGGATGTAGAGGGCAAACGATTCTACATATATAGTTGTGGATAGATTTTCAAAAATGGTGCATTTTATTTCTTGCAAAAAGACAAGTGACACAACGAACATTGCAAATCTATTCTTCAGAGAAGTAGTGAGGCTACATGGACTGCCATGCAACATAGTGTCAAACAGAGACAAGGTTTGAAAATTATTTTTGGTGAACCTTGTGGAAGAAGTTGGGAATGAAATTGAAATTTAGTTCAATGTTCCATCTGCAAACTAATGGACACAATTAGCTTGTGAACACGAGCTTTGAAAATTTGTTGAGATGTTTGGTTGGCAACAAACAAAAGTAATGGGACATGGTTGTGGCACAAGAAGAATTTGCGTACAACAATTTGGTGAATAGGAGCATAGGGAAAGCACATTTTCATAATTTGTGTGAATGTAATCCAAGAGGTGTTGTGAAGTTAATAGGCATCAAAGGGACACATGTAAGAAGCATAAAATTAGAACACTGCATAGAATATATGCACGAGATACACCAAGAGGTGTGAAATAGATTGAAGCAAAGTAGTTTACGATATAAACAATGTGCATACATGAGGCATAGGAGTAAAGAGTTTGGAGGGGAAGAGTTGGTATTGGCACATTCGTGCAAGGAGAGGTTTCCTCACGAAATGTATAACATGTTGAAGTGGAAAAATATAGGGTCATGTAGGGTGTTGCACAAGTTTTCCATAATGAAATTGAGTTTCTTGAAGGCATGCATGTATCGCCCATATTTAATCTGCGTAATATGTATGATATCATGAAGGGTAAAATGATGATGAGGAATCAGGATCACAAGTCTTTGATTGAGGAGTGCGAGTGTCAGATAAAGCGAAGGAAGAAATAGAGGCCATCTTAGACTCTAACATTGTCAATAAGACACGCGGGAAGAATACAAACAGTACTTAGCGAAGTAGAAGAATCTAACAGTAAAAGCCTCAACATGATTGGATCTCGTAGTGATTGGCAGTTTTCTCCATACTCTCAAAGATTTCAACATGTGAGCAAGAGCTCACATTTTCAATTCCCTAACATCTTTGATGTAGGAGCATCCCTTGTGAAGAGCAATCTTGCATCAATAAAGAACAACTAAATATAGTTTTGTGAATGAAGTTTCAATTGGGCGCATGGCACCCAAATGCACAATTGGTTGTCGAGTGTAAAAGTGTATACACAAAAAAAGAAGGAAGCAGTCATGTAGAAGTTGGACAAAGTTTGGTTGTAGCGAGTTTTTGTTGAAGTTTTGACTCATGCCATCATGCATAAGAGCGTTTAGTTTGCATAAGCCACACATACTAACCTCTAGTGTGCATCCGTGTGAAGCACATTGGGGTGCAAAACCATATGGTGCAATGTAAATGGGGGAGCACTTGGCATAAGCGCAGTAGTGCACGAAGACACCTTCTAACACAACAAGCATAGAGATCAAGGCCACGCAAAATTGGAGGATTGCACACACATTATCATGTAAAAGCAAAGTAGAGAAGATTGTGCCAAGGAACTTGGTACACAAAAGGAAATTGGTGCAACTCTGAGGAGGTTGATTGCAAAGACCTTAAATTGGACCTTTGATTGCAAGATTCTTAACATGGGTGGGTAGGAAGCAACCCTTGCAGACATATGGTAGCTTACAAAAACACTTGCATAGATCTTTCTTAACATGTTGCACTTGGAACATCCTATATAAAGGCATGTTGTGCAAAGTGTTAGGCAGCTTAGACTATTCTAAGAGAGAGCTTAGCTTGTGAGTATAGAAAGTTCATATGAAGCAAGCCATTGGACCTCGAGTGTGAATGGAAGTTTGAGAGACTCCATTGTTGTAGAGAGAGACACATTTACAGCGTAGGATCCAAGTCTACCATGTAGCAAATTCCTTGGAAGAATCTATGTAATACGTTGTTTACATTAATATATGTGTGATTAAACATTTATGTTTCATTTTTGAATATATATAAGTCTTTATCTAGCTCCTGGGTTACGGCTTTCCTTCATTGGGAACCCCGTCCTTATGGTTACATCATTGAAGTTTACAGTGGTTCATTACATTTATCATTTTCCCCTCCTAGTAACAAATGCTTACAATGGTTGTGCACTAAAATGGGTCCTCTTGCCTTGTGATTATTATCACAAATACATGAGTAAAAAATGTCATTTGAGTAAATGACTAATCATAGAGGTCATTTGGGTAAATGACTAAAACATACGAGAGTAAAAATCCCACTAAAACTAATATCTAATTAAAATTACTCATGAAAGCCTTTAAAGGTTAATCCCACATTGATAACAATTGTGAGACAAGGATGATTTATTAGGCACTACACTCATGACAAACTTTGTGAATGGAAAAAGAGGTTAGAGGGTGAAAAGCACGATGAATTATATTTAGCATTGCTCCCTCCTACTAACAAATATTTAGGTTGTGCAAGGGCAAATAGATGTGAAGTAAAACACCATTAATTATGTAGATAAGATTGAGTGTATGCCACTTTTTACAATTAAAATTTTAATAAAAATAATTATCACAAATCAAATCAAACAACTAAACATTATAATCTGTTAATAATAATTTTTTTTTTATAATAAATTATGTAGAGTGTACATAACTGTAGACACCCCTTCAATGAGGGTGCACACAACCATTCCAATGAAGGTAAGACCAAGACCTGGCATTTCAAAATGTAAATCATTATTCAAGCCTAAAATCCATACAAATGGAAAAAACATAGCGTGTATTCTTCAATAATATAAAATAATTTAATTTTATACAAACCCTTACCCTTCCTAAGCCTAACCTTTCTCACAGCTTAAAGCTGTTGGAACAGTGCTGCTTCTCAATAGCTTGTGTAGACAGATTTACAGAAATATCACAGGAAGCAAACACGGTCACATGCTTCTTTATAATATGTAGGATATTAACCCTCCCAGCCATCTTAGTCCTGGTGGTAATGGGAAGGCTCCCTTTCATCCCATCACCAATCAAATCAGAAACGCCTGACACAATGGTGTCAACATACACGGTGACGGACACATTCATTCTGACGGTCCGGTCGGCCTTGATTTTACCCGCAGGAATGACGGCCTGCCCCAACGTCTTGCCGTGGTAGATTATCACTGTGGTGCTGTTTCCGTGCTTAAAACTGGCCGCCTTGTTGGGATTCTTCAGCGAAATGTCTGTGAGCAGCGTCAGGTTCACATGGACCGTCATCGCGGCCGCATCCACTTTGACGGCGAGGCCGTCAATTTTTACATTATTGACGGTTATCTTGGGATCCTTGCTTTTGAACACCGTCAAAGCCAGGATGAGTATGATTATTGCCAGGATTATGACGGCTCCGACGCAGGAGAAGCAGCAGAAGCGCCGCCGACCTCCTCTGCGATATTTTTTGGCGTCAAAAACCGCAGGGGTTTCCACTCGGAGAGGCTCCTTTGCCAGCTTCTGTTCTTCCTTATGGCTTAGGCTGCCGTCAAGTGACCTTGGTTGCGCCTCCTTTTCATTGATATTGTGACCGTTTGCCTCTGTCATCTTCGGAAATTTTGAAGCTTTTGTTAACAAAGATCGCACTATTGAAACTTCTGTTAACAAAGATCACACTATTGAAGCTTTTCTGTTAACAACATCAGACTGCTGTTAACGAAAATGCAGTCACAGTGCTCTTCAACTTCTCAAGACTAAGGGTTCGTTCGAATTAAAGTAGTAGATAAATATGGACTTGCATTTGCTGTGAACCTTCCCAACTGTAAAGAAATGTATATATACTAATTCAATCTCCGAATGTGGATCCCTGATGATGCAATCTCCGGCGACCTCTGAACTCTTTGGGAATGATTTCCGGCATTGCTTATAACACAGGAAAAAGGAAGGCCGTCGGTTTTATGGTGAAATATCCTCTTCTTTTGTCTGTTTATACGCCCCACACGGGGAGTTGTGTTTTTAATAAGGGAGCGGTGAGTTGGGAATCGGGTGGAAGCTTCTAATCACGTGCGCCTCGTTTATTTGGCAAGGGAAAGGGGTCTTAATAAGGTTGGTGGCTCCCTAACTTTCGCCATTATGAGGCCCATGACCCAATCAATACATATGCGGACTTTAGTTGGAGAAATTTGGGCAAATCCATGGTTAAAACTATTAAATGAGAGCATCTTCAAAGTCAAATTGAGAGGTCCATCATTAATTGATTTGGTTGGATTTAGCTACTCGTAAGTTGTTTGATTCAGATCGATAATCTGCATAGCTTTCTATTTTTATTTTCTAAATGTGTGTCCAGGGTTTTAAGTGAGGTTTTGAATCGCTCTCCGATCTTTATATTTTTTGTACTTAAGAGAGATACTTTAAAATTCGAGCATTAAGGTTAATACCTTTAACATCAAGATGATGGAAGAGAAATTAAATGCTACGAGTATGTGTTGGCACCATGAAAGGGAGGAGTTATTAAAACTAGAACAGTAAATCTGATCATTTAGTTCATTTTTTAAATTATAAATAAATAGAAAATGAAATAGTCCAAGACTTCATTAAATATTGGAAAGCTTTAGTTAATAAAGTTGAATATGCTCTGATGGAAGAAAATCTCTTCCGCCTTTTTATTACAACATTAAATGTTAAATTACAATGTATTGATAGGACTCTAGCTCTCAAATCATTAATGAAAACCTTAAATCAAGCTAAATGATATGATTACCTCTTAAGACAATTCAAGTCTTCCCAACCTAAGCTTTGAACTCAAATGCTTATGAAACCTAAAAATATGCATGCAACCAACAATGATGTCTCTGATACCTATGATGCTAAGATAACTATCCATGCCATTTTGATAGGAAGCTCTAATAAAGTGATTATTTCCCCACCTATAATGGAAAGTCCCTTCTAGCCTCCTCTTCCTCCTCCCTCACAAGTTCGCACTAGTGGGGTCCATCAACTTCTCACCCTTGGTGAAATTGGGAAAAGCCTTCTTCGACCATCACTTAGAGATGTTGGTCCTTCCCATCCTAATAACCATTGGTATGACACCTAAAACTTTTGTTGATTCCATGTTAATTGGGGTCATTCTCATGAATCTTGTAAGCAACTTAACACTTAGCCTTTGAGTTATTGCTTGGTCCAAAATTTGATCATGAAGCCATGATTAAAGAGCATCAACAAACCTATGATAAGGTAGATAAGGCTCATGACTATAAGATCAAATGTAAAGCACTTCATCAAGCCAATGCTTACCTTACCATCTATTCCAACCCCCTTCCAAATCATAATCAAAATCAACAAACTAATAATCAACCTCAAACCTCTTCCCCATAGCCACCAATGTTTTTGAACCCATATTTAATCCTCATTCTTCCAATGATGTGGAAAATTTGGTGAACATGAAGCATGTTGTTTTTTTACATCGATCATTATCCTTTTTGAACTCACATTCCTCATTCAAATTATAGAATAGTTCAAGGTTATCCTCCACATAAATTTCCAGTATTTGAATCAAAAGACATTATCACTGATATATTTTCAAATAGCCCAACTGTTTCGGCCAACCCAATATAGTTTTATGTTCATCCTCCTGTATTGACCATCCTAATACATTTTTTTGAGTCTAGAACTGTATCGGTCAACTTGATACATTATTTTGGTTCTAGTTTTATCTTGGTAGTATTGACTATCCTAATACAATCATTCATTACCAAATCAGGGCCAACTGTGTTGGTCATTTTGATACAATTTATTTCTTTGACTAGTATTGTTTCAAATATATCAACCATCCCGATACAATATTTTTTAACCCATTTTTCTCTAACTGCATTGATCAACAAGATACAATTTAGTTGTGTGCCAAATTTTGATTATACTACATCAACCAACATGCTATGGCTTGTTTATGAGATTTTTATGTTACCAATTACATCGACCAAGCCAGTATAGTTCCATCTGCCTACCTCTACTATATTGACAGTTCTAAGACCATACACTTTAGTTAAAACACAGACTTGGTTAGGTTATGCTTCATCTACAGCTACACCTAATTAGAACACTCTCCCTCATCTATAGTCTTGTCCAACTCACATTAGCCTTGATGAATGGGATCCCATAAAAGAGATTTATTCACTCCCATATCAAATCTCATTATTTGAGGTCATGCAGACTTCTCCATGACATATAATTTACTTATGTAGCTTTTATTTGACATGAGCATTCATCTACCACCACCTATGGGGAAAGAAGTTACATTGCTTGTGTTTGATAAGAGTATCATACAACAATGAGAAGAGATGTCTATCCATGTCAATCACAATACAAATACAACTCTCCCTCTCAAATTTCCTATCACATCTACGATCCCTGATGAAATCCTAATTTGTGTGGATGGCCCTCATTTATTTATTAGCATCCAACTAAGTGACATCGAAGTCAAGTGAACCTTGATCAATTAAGGTTTTGGTACCTGTGTCACATCCTTAGAGTTCATCAAACCTTTAGGATATTTTGAATGCAATCTTAAGTATACCCATAACATGTGCCAAGGATATGACTGAAGAAAAATGCCGCAATTAGGATGTGTGTAGCTTCCTATCATGGTACCACATATTATGGTTAGGTTTAAGGTCATGATATTCAACTTTCCTTTGTATTATAATATTTTCTCGACCATATTTGGACTCATCGTATGAAATTTGTGGCCTGTTCTGCATGCTAAACCATGAATATTCCTTACATATGTGATATCTATAAGGTACAAGGTAACACCAACCCTTGAAATTTTGAACTATGCCAATAATGTTGAGTTTATAAATTTTTACCCTTGAAACTTTACTTCGCATACCATTTCATGAATACCAATGTTTTAGCTATCTCATCAATTTAAATCAAGGTTATAATGGTCATTTCAATCTTGTGGGAAACATTCCACTAGACGTCTAGACTTTGATGATGATGATCCCAATGAGATTAGCCTGAAAATCAAAACATCAAAACTTCCTCCTAGTATTATAGCTCAATTTTGACCTACTTTGCGACCCCATTCTCATAAGAAGCTAACTGATGAGTTTCCAATTTCTATGGTCATCCCTAATAAGCCTTCTTACAATAGATCTTCTAGTGACATAGTGAACGAATTCCTACACATGGATTTCACCACTCTTGATTATGATGATAATTACACTTTAGATGACCCTATCTTATTTGGTTATGCCCAAGCCAAGGATGCATTAATCCTTTGTTATCATTCTTCCCTTGAGCTCTCTTATGATAATTCTTCATTTCCATCTAGCATTAACCTCCTTGATCTTGTTCGGCCTAATGCTCTTATTCCCTTATATTTTCTTGATACCATGCTTTATTCGGTTGATGTTTATAGGTCCTGGATGGAGACAATTTATACACCATGTGTAGTGTTTTTAGAGCTTGGTATCTATTTATAGTATTAAGATTGAATGCTTAAAGGAAATTTAATTATAATATATTTGTATATACTTGAATAGCAGTTGCTACATTATTGGACCAGTCGTGACTGAACCCTAATGTATTTACTTTTCTTATAGTTGTAATGGGTTATATTACAATTTAATTTTTAAATTTGAAATTTTTATTGTTCTAAGTTATTGTTTGGTTAAGTATTAAGTATGTTTCTGTGGATTGAATGTAAAGTATTTAGTCTTAAAAAATATGTCGACAGGGTCAAATTTTATAGCATCATGTAAAGATGAAAACTTGTGTGCAATATATTTTGTGAGAGTATTTTATGTGCAAGTGATTCGATATTTTTAGAATAAAATAGTGTATCGTGATGTGTGCCTAAAGATTATGTTTTCATCTGATTATTATTGTGCAGTATAATATAGGGTATACATGGGTGGTATAATCTTGTACTTATTTGTTTAATAATTATAGTGTCAGATTGTTTGATTATGTTTGAGTAGGTACTCATGCACAATGAGCTATGATAATATGAGATATCATAGGATACTTTAGCTTAAATGTATATTTTTAGATGGTACATACTGTAGTTGTATGTCTAAACTCTCACCTACATTGACTGATTAAATATGTCTTGGTTATTACTTAAACAATAGGTTTTGTAATAGTTAGTAGGACATCATGTATGCGTACATACAATCTTGAGAGTGTAAACACATGTTAAGTTAAATTTTTATGTGTTTGTATGACTTGATTTGTTATATATAATTGCTTGAATAAAATATTATAATTTCATATATTTATGACTATTTTGTATGACTGATTGTAGGAAAACTAGTTATGTATTATAACACTAAACTATGATAATATGAGATATCATAGGGTGTAGTTATTTAGAAATTATTATGGTAGTTGAGAATCTGTAGTTTAATATGAACCATACTTGGATGGTATAAATTGTAGGCATTATTTATGGTTTAAGATAGAAAATAATATAAGATTCATTCATGCATTGATGAAATAAATGTACAATTTATTTACTCCTATGTTTGGCATGTGATGTGATTGATAGAAAGATGTAATTGGTATGAATCTTGTGGTTAAATAATGTATAGTGAGACATTATCTTTTGGTATGTATGATTTACATATTAATGTGATATCTTACAATAAAATAGATTTTCTATGATACACTACATGTTTATTTTTAAGAATCATACAACACTTAGGTACTTTCTTATTATCTAGATTTTTGCACTGTTATATCTACCTATCCATGAAGAGATGGTCATTTCCTGATAGAGGATTATACAGGGGATCGTTGGTCCATGATTGGTATAAAAATATGTTCGAATGATGCTCTCCCTCCCCACTGCAGTACTTACTTGGAGACTTCACTAGAGATTATGAGTGATACATGAGATGGTTCGACTCGAGCTCTGAAGAGATTGATATCTATTTATAGTATTAAGGTTGAATGTCTAAAAGAAATGTAATTGTAATATATTTGTATATACTTGAACAATAATTGCTAAATTACTGGACCAACCGTGACTGAGCCCTAATGTATTTACTTTCTTTATAGTCGTAATAAGTTATATTGCATTTCGGTTTTTGAATTTGAAATTGTTATTGTTCTAAGTTGTTGTTTGGTTAAGTATTAAGTATGTTTTTGTGGATTAAATGTAAAGTATTTAGTTTTAAAAAATATTTCAACATGGTCAAATTCTGTAGTGTCATGTAAAAATGAAACTTTGTGTGTAGTATATTTTGTGAGAGTATTTTATGTGCAAATGATTAGACATTTTTAGAATAAAATAGTGCATCATGGTGTGTACCTAAAGGTTATATTTTCGTCTTATTATTATTATTATTATTAAGTATAATCTAGGGTATATTTGGGTGGTATAATCATGTACTTGCTTGTCTAATAATTATAGTGTAAGATTGTTTGATCGTGTTTGAGTAGGGTATTCATGCACAATCAATTATGATAATATGAGATATCATAAGATACTTTAACATAAATATATATACCTAGATGGTACATACTGTAGTTGTATGTCTAGACTCTCACCTATATTGAATGATTAAATGTATGTGTTGGTTATTACTTGAATAATATATTTTGTAATAGTTTGTAGGACATCATGTATGGATGCATACAACTTTGAGAGTGTAAATGAATGTTAGATTAAACTTTTATGTGTTTGTATAACTTAATTTTTTATATATATTTGCTTGAATAAAATCTTATGATTTCATATATTTATGACTACTTTGTATGGCTAATTGTAAGAAAATTAATAATTATGTATTAGAACACTAAACTATGATATCTGATATCATGGGGTGTAGTTTATATTTTATTATGACAATTGAAAATCTGTAGTTTAATGTGAACCATATTTAGGTGATATAAATTGTAGACGTTATTTATAGTTTGGGATAGAAAATAATATAAGATTCATTCATGCATTGATGGAACAAATGTACACTTTGTTTACTCTTATGTTTGACATGTGATATGATGTGATTTATAGAAGGATGTAATTGGTATGAATCTTATAGTTAAATAATATATAGTGAGATATTATTTTTTGGTATGTATAATTTATATATTAGTGTTATATCTTATAATAGAGTAAGTTTTATATGATACACTACATGTTTAATTTTAAGAATCATACAACAATTGGGTACTTGCTTATTCTCTTGATTTCTGCACTGTTCTATCTACCTATTTGTGAAAGGAGGACTATTTCCTAATGAGAGATTGTACAAGAGATCATTGGTCTATAGCTGATGTAAAAAAGTACTCGAATGATGCTCTCTCTCCCCACTGTAGTACTTACCTAGAGACTTCATTAGAAATTATCAACGATACACGAGATGGTTTTACTTGAGCTTCAAAGAGCTTGGTATCTATTATAGTATTAAGATTGTATGCTTGAAATAAATATAATTGTAATATAGTTGTATATACTTGAACAATAGTTGATGCATTACTAGACTAGTGATGATTGAGTCCTAATGTATTTACTTTCCATGCAGTTGTAATAAATTATATTGCATTTCAGTTTTTGAATTTAGAATTGTTATTCTAAGTTATTGTTTGGTTAAGTATGTTTCTGTGGATTGAATGTAAACTATTTTGTTTTAAAAAATATGTCGATAAGTTCTTATTTTTTAGTGTTATGTAAAGATGAAAACTTGTATGCAGTATATTTTGTAAGAGCATTTTATTTGTAAGTGATTAGACATTTTTAGAATAAAGTAGTGCATCATGATGTGTGCCCAAATATTATATTTTCATCTGATTATTATTATGCAATATAATTTAAGGTATATTTAGGTGGTATAATTTTGTACTTTCTTGTTTAATAATTATAATGTAAGATTGTTTGATCATGTTTGAGTAGGGTGCTCATACATAATGAGCTATAATAATATGGAATATCTTAAAATACTTTAACTAAAATATATATATGTCCAGATAGTACATACTGTAGTTGTATGTCTAGACTCTCATTTATGTTGACTGATTAAATGTTTATGTTGGTTATTACTTAAACAATATATTTTGTAATAGTTAGTAGGACATCATGTATGCATGCATACAACTTTGAGAGTGTAAATGAATGTCAAGTTAGACTTTTATATGTTTATATGATTTACTTTTTTATATATAATTGTTTGAATAAAAACTTATGATTCCATATATTTATAACTACTTTATAAAACTGATTGTGAGAAAATTAGTAGTTATGTCTTAGAATACTAAACTATGATAATATAGGATATCATGGGTGTAGTTGTTTGAATTTTATTATGGTAGTTGAGAATCTATAGTTTAATATGAATCATACCTGGGTGGTATAAATTGTAGACATTATTTCTGATTTATGATAGAAAATAATATTATATTCATTCATGCGTTGAGGGAACAAATGTACACTTTATTTAGTCTTATGTTTGGCATGTGATGTGATGTGATTGATATTAGGATGTAATTGGTATGAATCTTGTGGTTAAATAATGTATAGTGAGACATTATCTTTTGGCATGTATGATTTACATATTAGTGAGATATCTTGTAATAGAATGAATTTTCTATGATATGCTACGTGTTTAGTTTTAAGAATCATAAAACACTTGGGTACTTTCTCTGAATTCTCGCATCGTTTTATCTACGTATCTATGAAGGGAGAGTCATTTCTTGATAGATAATTATGCAGGGGATTGTTGGTCCATGGTTGGTGTAGAAAAGCACTCAGGTGATGCTCTCCCTCCCCACTACATTACTTACTTAGAGACCTCACTAGAGATTATCAGTGATACGTGATATGGTTCGACTTGAGCTCCAGAGAGCTTGGTATCTATTTATATTATTAAGAATGAATCCCTAAATAAAATATAATTGTAATATATTTGTATATACTTAAACAATATTTGCTACATTACTAGACCAACCATGATTGAGCCTTAATATATTTACCTTTCTTACAGTTATAATAAGTTCTATTGAATTTTGAATTTGAAATTGTTATTATTCTAAGTTATTTTTTGGTTAAGTATTAAGTATGTTTCTATGGATTGAATGTAAAGTATTTAGTTTTTAAAAAAGATACTGCATTATTCTAAGTACAACTTGAGGGGTTGTTACAAAAGTAAGAGTTCCTTGATGGCAGTGGTGTAGGCTTTTACATGAGCATTGGGATCCCCCTCCCCTTTGAACTTGGAAAGGTCTAGTATGGGATGCGGAAGAAGACCCCCCCATATTCTGGTGTTTATAGGCTGTTTGAGATATTTGACATAGGTCCCCATGTTATTAAAGTCCATCATTATTGCAGTGGGACTAGGGTTAAAGGTGGGAGTTGAATAGGGGTTGTTTTGGTAACTACTAGAGTGAAAAGAGGTAGCCTATTAAGGTGAAGTAGAGTAAGTCAAAAAGTATTTGCTTAGATGAGTGGACTTGGAATACATGTTGAATTAAGTAGGAAGGTTGTCAAACATGTGAGGTGTGGTGATTTATTATGGTGGGGTATGTGTAGTTTATGTATAACTTGATGCTACATTGGGCGAAACATAGTTAGTCTATAGAGGGGGATTGTATGTGGGAGGCACTTGACTTATAAGTGTAAATAAAAATAGGTTGTTGGCTACTACATTATTTTATAATGATGGAGTGTACATGTATACATTCCTTGATGGAGTTGGAATAGGTATTTGATAAGACAAATGGGTTTTAGAGGTATCGAGGTTGGGGAACCCATGAGTGAGGATATCTCTAAGAGGTTGGTGAGAGACATGGTTGTGTGGTGGTATATGTTCCTGTAGTGGTGGAAGCATGTAGGTTTTTTGTTTTGATGCTGGGTAATTTTTTGTTGAATGGGAGAGGAAGAAGGATGAGTTGGCGTGGGAGGGTTTGGTCCCCCACCTTGACCTAGAGTTTGTTGATTATTTTCTAGGTTATGGATACAACCCACTAGGGTGTTAATGAGTTGGTTTGGGCCAATGTTAGTGTTGGGCCCATGGGCTTATAGTGTAAGAGGGGTATATGTGTGATATGGAGTGGTAAGAAGGGGTTGGTTCAAGGTGGGATCCTTGAGAATAATACTTGTGGTTGATGTTGGTGGGTTGGAGACATCTTGATTTTTATTGGGAGGATGCATAGTAGCTTGCATACGGTTGACCTTGTCCTCTAAGTGATGGATCATTCCTAGATAATGATCATTTTTAATGATGCTTTCTACATTTGGGATTTACAAGCCAATGAATGGCATTGTGTCCATATGAGGGTTGATCGTGCCTCCACCTATAAGGGTTATGGAGTTAGATTCAGGGTGGTTGTTTTCAATTTCAGATACATCACATATCTCTTGAATGACAACCCTGATCCTTGTCTAAGTGTTGGGAAGGGAGTAACTATAAGGTTGGTAGTCAGTGTCAAAGGTTGGGTTGTTCCAACTCATTAACCAAGGCACTAGAGTTGAGTTGGCTTCTCTTATAGCACTCTAGGCCAAGAGAACTACCAACATCCTATCCAAACATATTCTAGGGGTATATGGATACCCACAAAATAAATAGGAGGGACGATGGAGAAAGGAAAGGAGAAGAGGAAGAAAGGGATACACAAAGGATGAACTCCTTCATATAAGGTCCACCAATTTATATGCACATGAATAGTACATGTTAAACTGTGCACTTGATTCCTCGAGGTCTGGGAGAGGCAATTGACATGATGAATGGGCTATGGATTTGGTTGGTTGTTTGGCACAATGGTATTTTGGATAGGTGGTTGTAGTAGGTTATCATGATGGAACCAAAAGACCTCAATAGCATTTATGTGCTTGTTAAGAGCGTCAAGCTGTGTATGAATGAAGCTCCAAGGTCCTTTAATTTTTTATATCACAAGAAAGTGGAGTTCCTAGTCAATAATATGATTAAATAAATGAGGGAGTTTGGGTTGGATGACTTGTGGAAAAAGTTCTACTCTATTGGGTTGACTCTGCCCAAGTCAATGCCATACACTGAGTATGAATGATATAAGATAAGGCTAGACCCAAGGAGAATAAAAATATGTGGATGGGAAGATATACCTATATGACATTGTAATGATGTAATTTTCTATGGAAGGACAATTATAGGTGGGTCAAGAATGTGTTCTTGTTCTTCTAATGCAGCGAAGGAGTCTATGATGAGATGAGGAATGGGAGTTGAGCATAAAGATTAAATTCTTAACTCGGTATTAATATCATATTGTGTAATGATGGTGGGACCAAGTTCTGTAACTATATGGAATAGATCATGCCAAATAAGACTTGGTGTCTTAGGAAGGGTCATTTGAAGGAGGCTAGGTAGAAGCTAGGGAAAAACATATGAGTTTGTTCAGGGAATGGATTGTAATGTGTGATTGCTAGAATGTTGAATCAAGGTTTTATATAGGATGTTTGTATGGATGGAAAATGATTATATGGGATGTGGTTGCTTGTGCATATTTTCAAGGATTTTAGTATGGTTTAGGGCTTGCATGTGTTATCAAGGATTTTGACACTATTTTTGTTAAGTTTTTATTGTTTTTGGCTTTTCTTAGTTTTATGAAAATATATGCTTGTTTGCTGAAAATAAAATGTTGAAAGTAAAATAATGAAAAAACTAAAACTAAGTGAAATAAAAACTCTTTTTTATATTTTTCTAAGGTTTATAATGCATGCAAATAACGAGATAAGGAACCTATACTGATGTGTAAGTTGTTGAATTTCCTGGCTTTGTTTGTATGCAAACTAGATGACAATGATTTTGTTTGTTTTTGGTTGTTTTGTATGAGATGGATTGAGTATGTAAATTAAATATATATATGCAAGCAATGTAACAAGAAATATGATCTAAAATAAAATCATAAATATACTACCCTTCTTTATGAACCTATGATTATTTAAGTTTCTATGATTGCCTAACTGACTGTTCAAATTGCCTAATTGACTGCTTATATCTTGGAAAGGAAAAGTTGTCTTGGATGGAAATAACTTGAATATTTAGTAAGATATTTCCTAGAATGATTGATAAAATGTATTTATAATTTGAAGAAAATTAATCTATTGGAATGCAAACACAAATCAAAGCTAACTATATTTTTTTATAGCAAAGATAATGAAAATAAATAGATCTATTTTCCTATTAAATTTGCTCTTTTTCTTGAATATCAAAACTAATCTATTACAATCACAACTACACTAAATATAATATAATAAAGAAATAAATGTTGTAAATTAAAGAGAACTCCAACCTGACCATGGCATATATTAGATGAAGAGCATGTGATGTATTTGATAAGAGAATCTTCGGTATGCTAGACCTTATACCATTATTTAAATTTTGAAAACTCTCTAGCTGGAAGATGCACAAGCTTTGGAATAAAATAGATAAAAGAGGAAACACAACCAATGACAAATGGAGAGAAACTAAACAGAGGCAAGTTAATGTCTTAGCTTACAAATTTTGAGTTACTTACACCAACAACACTTCTTCACTTGTATCAATGTAGTCAACTAAAAAACAATAGACACTGAATATTTAAGAAATTGTAGTATGGTTGTGGCTACAAAGTATTCACACTACTAACTTATATTGACAATTTTAAGATCTAAAATTAGGGCAAAATTATCCTTCTTGTAGGAAGAGTTGGGTGCCTGCATGGGGGAGTTCAACTAAGTCCAATAAGGAGTTAAAATTACTAGGAATTAAAGAGAGTCAAAAATAGAAGAGGAAGTGAGCTGGGCCTAATTTGAGGTAAACACAAGGTGATAAAAATAAGAAATATGATGTTAGTCATGCAAAATGTGTCAAAACTAGAGTCATGAGAGCTAATTTTTGGAAGATGTTTGAATTGTGATGGAAATATCACCTTATGCAGAGGGTGGTTATAAAACCACCACCTAGAATGACAAAATCATAGCTATAAATTATGAAACCACCACTATTATGATACAAAACTTTGTGGTGGTTATGTAATAGAAGGGGAAGTTCTGTAAGGAAGGGGACAGTTGTGTCACCTAGAGTGGTAGTTCCATTACACATGGCCTATTTTTAAAATAAAGTGAAAGAATCTATGAAATCCAAAACCAAGGGGACCAAAGAGGGTCAATAGAAGATTAAAAAGGTAGAGGGAGGGGGAAAAGTTAGAGAGTTCCATGTGGAGCATAAAACAAGAGATCACTGCATCATCATCAAATTTGTATCAAAAGTATCGCACTATGAAAATTTTAGGTGCATACAAACAACACATGTTCAACATGGATGTGAATATACTTTCCTTGTTAAAGAGAATGTATGGCTATACTTGAGTAAACAAATACTCCAAGGTAACAAAATGAAGCTTGAGGTAAAACAAATGGGAAATAATTTTTTAGAAATAGATATGCCTCCTTTTTATTTGAAAATTTGATGTTTTTTTTAGCCTTCCATGCAGAAAAAATATGATGGATTTTTTACATACCATTTAAGATCATTTCTCCCAGTGAAGGGGAGTTTAGAAAAGATGTTGTTTTATAGATGAAGGAAAGAACATCAAGAAGGGGAGCGAAATTGAAGACATAATTTAGAGAAGATATAGAGAATCTGAGATTTAGATAATCCAAAGGTATAGAGATCTAAATAATATAGAGATCTAGATACTTAGAGAATACAATATATATAGATCCATAGAATTATTGGTAAACTTGAGTCTATAGTTGTGCAGTTAGAAACCAAGGAAGCAAAGTGAGCAAATGGGAACTCCCTGAAGTGTAGAGAAGGCAGTCACAAACATAACATCTCTAAATTGAAGGATAAACAAATAATTTGGTTGAGTTCATTAGTTTTCTTGTATAAAATTAACATTTTTAATAAATTCAAAGGGCATTCAAAGAAGTGAGGAAGGAATTTCTTAACCACACAAGTTTATAAGCTTTTGTGGGACTAAATCCTTCTAATTCAAGAAGTATGATTTGAGTTTCTAATCCAATATGTTAGCTATGTTAATTAACTCAATCCACTATTCTCATTGTATAAGAATGTAACTTGAATCACTTTAAATTATATTTCTATCATTCTTTATCATTTGGTTACATTGATTAACTGGTGACAAGATTTAAAAATATGTTGAACCATGGTATGACCTCAAACCAAATGGGCTATGATGTAAAGGTTAAAACATTATGAGGAATTAATCAAAGGTAATTTGTTATTGCATAATTGGGTTCCTCTCAAAAAAAATTGTACTTTAATAAAAACATGTCAATTCAAGTATGTATACAAAATTTATGGCTTCTAGAAGTTAGAAGGCATCCCACACTAAGAACTTACAACAAGTTTGCAAATCTTTTGAAAAACCCACGGTGTTACACATGCTATTATAAATAGGCAACACCACCACACTTTTCAATTATAATAAGTTTAATGAATAGAGAGATGTTTTGCCTTTCATTTTTTTACATTTGGGCTTCTCATGCAAGTTTGTTATCATGTTGAATAAAATAAATGTACATTGAGAGGATCATTATAGTCAATTCAATTTCCATGCAAATGAATTGGGAGGATTGAATCATGGATGGAAGTAGATTAAATTAAATTAAATTTAAATTAGAATTCAATTCACTTCTTTTTGTGTCTGAAAAGGAAATCTAAGGGAGAATTCCATTCATTTAATGAGGTAGAGATTCTCACTATTCTCCTAGCTAGGTTTGATTGTTTAAGGTGGTTGTAATTTTTTCAGAAGTAATATGAGGAAGCAAAGTGTTATGCATGATTTTGGGAAACTATTGTATTGTAGTGTATGTCCATCAAGGCCACTTGATGTCAATACACTTTTACTTGAGAATTACATGTTAAAAAGGGTAAGAATAACCTTTTCACTTTGTTGGAGTTTTAGCATTGGGTTTCTTCAGGTTAAATTATTGTGTTTTGTGATTTGTGATTTTATTTGCTTTCATATTATTTCAATCATATTTATTTCAGTATTCATTAATTTAATATGTAGTAACTTATATATTTGTTTTTAAAATTCAAAGTAGAGCATAAACAATAAGGGAATAATCATGTTCATGTTACGTTTTTTATAGGATTCATGTTGATGAATTGTGTGCACAATATCCACTAAATTATGGATCATTAAAATAGATTAGGTGTTGTAACACTTTGTTCATCAGCTTTTACAATGTGATTTATTACCTCATTTATTTTACTGTTGATTTTTTGTGATTGTGGAAACCCAAAATATTTATGTCCAAAATATCCACACTCAAATCATTTACCTATGAAACATATAATTCTTCCTATGTCATAGTGCCCTCTTTCTCTTGAAGCATATACTCTTCTTCTTGGTGCATGATTCTACTTTTGAGAAGTGTGTTAACTTCTCCCTCATGAGTATGTTGTTCTCTATTGGTGTTAACTTGACCCTTTCCTTTCAAAAAAAATCCTCTACCTCTTGTTGTATTTTTTTTTAAAATTTTCTTGACAACATCTCTATTGTTTTCAATGCACGCTGATAGGCCTCCTCTAGAGACCACAACTTCAACATTATAAACTCATCTTATATGGAAATGCAAAGACCATACACATACTATGAGATATTTTTTTCATCATCTTCAACATGACTAGCTCAAATGGTGATCTTGTAAAATTCTTCCATGTAGTCCTTTATACCCATCTCTCTTTGCCTCAAATTCTACAACTTATTAAAAAAACTCATCTGATAATTAGAAACAAAAAACTTACCTTCCAACTTTTCAACCATCCTATCCCAAATCTTGATTTTGGCTTTTCCTCTATTTAACACTTCTAGATACACATTATCCCACCATAAGGATACATACCCCTTAAAATTTTTCTAGGAAAGCTTCACTTTTATGATCCTTCATTTTATCATAGTCAAAATACATTTTCAATTAAGATATCAAATTAACGAGATCCTTAGGGCATAACCTTCTTGAGTAACTAGGGGTGTCTAACTTTGTCTTGCCTCCAATCTTGGAAATGACCCAAAAAAATGTGTCCTTTAGTTCATCAACTAACACTTAAAGATTAATTTTTTTTGCTCCTCCTTTATCATCTCTCAAATCTACAACAAAAGTCCTTATGTGTTGAACAATCTCCATGGAATCCAATTTTATGTGTATATCTCTCAACATCTATGCTAAGTATGCAAACATTACTAATTTTCCTCGCCTAACATGTAATGATCCTATTTTTTCCAATTATACTCCTTAAAACTGTCAACAATAAAAAGGCATGACTCTTTCAAAACCTAAAATTGACTCAACTACAACTTCACATACTTACTAACAAAGATACAATCCTGCTCCGATACTGAATGATAGATATGTGAATGAGTAGGCCAAGTTAATGGTTAATGTGTTCCCAAACCTAGATTCACTTTCTCTCAATGGACACACATTCAAACATAGTACTCAGAATTAGGATCAAACAAAATATTTATTACATTTAAATGTTAATGTTATAGAGATTTGATACATGCACACTTTTCTAGCTTGTTGAAATATGACACAGTGAAGAAGATTGAAACCAATTCAATCCATCATAGACTTGAAACTCTCTCCTTTGAATTTTAAACATGCCTTCCTAATAATCTTCCTCCAAGATTATACTCCCCCCTGCTTGTAAGCTAGAACTAATTGAAGCTTCTTCCCACAAAATAATTTAGATCTTCCACGAATATTCTAATAATTTACAGTGACTCTTCCAATTCCCCTATTCTTGGAAATTGGTCCACATATCTAGATTTTTTATTCTGGGTAGTTAAGGTACCCTTAAAATCTTCATGAGAAAAAATGATGGTTACTAAAGGCTAGAAGTTACATAGCCACTAGTTAATGCAGGGTGGTGGTTTCAAAACTGTTACCTATATTAAATAATAGTTTCATTATCTACTTAAAAAAAATCAATTTGACCTATGGGATATGGATGAAACCTACACCATTTGATGTTCCTTGGGTTTTGTAACTTTGTTGGTGCTTCTTATATCAAGTCTAATCATCTTCAACATGTATGATAATATCAACATTGTTGACAAGTGAAACACACAAACATAAATACTGACTCATTCTTTTTATTGATGCAAGAATGTTTATTGACTCAGATGCTCCAACATCAAGGTCTTACATACAAAATCAATGAAATACAATTGTGTAATTATGTATACCATTCTTAGGTTATATGGGACTTGAATGCGTATATCTACTCATAAAATTACATCATACTATTTGATATATTTTAAATTTAAATATGTGATTGTGAACATGAACTGGCATATTTTTTGCATTGAAATCTTCTTTCAACTTTAGAAAAACATACATAATTTAATCATGAACAGTTCAAAAAATATTTCACTATAACTAACAATTTTATTTTGTTATTAAATTCAATAGTAAAGATATAATTTCAAGCTAACAATGTAGCCGTGAACATGGAGTACATTCATATTTTGATTGCCATAAAGATAACACGCTTTTCATTGTAAGTAGATTTCCTCTAGACTCCCCCACAAATGACTCTCTTCGATAAGGAAAAAGATGTAAGGCTTGTGGTAGATGCTAGTACAAGTCTCACAATCATTTTTTTTCTAAGCCACCAGCTCACCCCTCGCCCCACCAACATTCAATCACAACTGGTCATGTAGATTGGCACTCCCCACATGATGGAGGTTATGGATTATTTTGGATAGCTTCTCAAGTAAAATTTGTACACCTTAATTTAAATTTCTCCCCTTAGAGGACCTAGGT
Source organism: Torreya grandis (assembly GCA_037957365.1). Lineage (NCBI taxonomy): Eukaryota > Viridiplantae > Streptophyta > Pinopsida > Cupressales > Taxaceae > Torreya > Torreya grandis. The sequence goes on from JARHVA010002329.1 coordinate 2,616,886, forward strand.
TGAGGAGAAGGAAGAAGGAAATAATGAAGAATAAAAAGGTTGGGAACTGATACCTAACACTCGGATCCCTCTTTTGATAGGGGGTTGGGTGACAAACCAAACAATCTACCACTTCCTCCTCCTCCACTAATGAGTTTTGCAACATTTTAATAGTTCTTTATACCTATTACACTTCATTATAAACACTTATCTTTTATTTGTTGGTTGATATTTTGGTGATCTTTGACCTTTTTTTTATCTCACAAGATTTGTGGTTGATAGAACTTATATTTGGTTTTTATTTAGGATGTGATTTCATTTCACCAACATTTTTTATTCAAGTTGTAATTATGTTTAAAATCTAACTGAATGAAATAACATGCTTTCATCAAAAAATGGATTGGCATGTTTATTCATTTAAAATATTATCACCAGTTTTTTTTAATGTTTGGAAGAGAAAATGTTTTTTTTTTTTTTTTTGGATAGGTGTATTGTGCAAGCTATTAGTACATGCTGCACAAGAATTATTATATTTACTTTTCTTATTAGTTTGAATTGGAAAACACACAAATACATATTTGTTTGCATTATTAGGTTTTAAATTTGGTTTAAAATATATTATATTTTGGAAAAATAAAAATTTGGAAAAGATGATGCTTTATTTTTCTATTGGTTAGAAGATAATGACAAGATTATTTTTTTGGGTAAAATCAACTATTAGTTAGATAAAAAAATGTATCTATAATTAATAAGGCCACCGTAAACTTTATAATAACAAGACTAATTATTAAACTACCTTTTATGTTTGCTTAGATCCAAATGAATTTTATCTTTACATATGTTGTGGTCATGTGTTGGAATCCTATGCGGTATGTTCTCACCAACTTCTAATTTTTCACTGCCTTTAAGCGTGTCCACTCAAAGTGATGCACATGACATATTCTTATTATCTCATAGTCACAGGGTCATGAAAAACCTCAAGATTTTCAATGTCTTTATATAATGTCCACGAATCAGTTAAACTTTAGTTTTCATTCCATATTTTTTTGCTTTTGCACCTTTCCCTAGATATTAAATACACATATCGTGAGCATATCCCAAAAATCAATAATGCAATCATATCACTTTTATTAAAATTGTGATATCAAAATAAAACACATGGAAATCATCGTGGGTTCATAGGGACATCAAGTGCCTCTTTTGTTCTTAAGGTGGCCTTAGTGAACTTCATAGATGTTTTGAAACATCAAATTGACTTTATATTCACATGCGTCCACTTTTTCTTGCACACAATAAATAAAAACACTATGATCATAATAATAATATTAATAAATCACACATATATCACTTTAAAATACTAGTGATATAAAAAAGACATGGAATTCAAAACATATTCATACGATTAAGAAGTCATGTTGTGAATTAATTGTAGGTGGCCTAGAATTTTCTTATCCTTTGCCCTCTAAAATTTGCACGTTATGGCTTTATTGAACTGCAACAATCACTTCCCCACTGAATACAATTGTGAAATTATCCAGGATCATTGTGAACTCTTAGTCATCTATGACGCCACCATCTTATGTGCACAATTTTGGAATGTTGGTATATATGAATAAAAAAACAATTTTATCTGAAAAAATATTTATTTTTTACATGATGGTTGTGAGTTGATGTAGTAGCTCTTCAAGTGAAGCCTTAATGTGAGAAATAAAACTTTCACATAAAATGATATCAAATATGTGCATAATATTGGTGTTAATAAGTAATCCCTACTTGACCACTATGGAATATTTGGTGCTTCTTGATAAAATTTGTGATCATAACATGTAAATTTTGCTTATTGTGTTCTCTCAAACTTCAAAATGTTCATTATGTATTTATCCCAATCTTCAGTATACAAATTTTACAAAATAGAGGTCACCAAAAAATTATATTAATTGTCAGTAATTTTTCATAGCCAGTTCAATTTCAATTCAAATTTGAAAGGCCACTGTGTATCACATCTAGTTCATCCCTTGCCATTTTGAATTAATGGCAAGCAAAATATAATTTGCTTATAAATCACCTCAAAAAATTATGTGTTATATCTTTATTGATTCGTGGATCCATAGCCTTAATCACCTCAAATAATTTCAATCACCCATATGTCACCATCTCATAGTCTCGAGGCCACAGAGATCCGGAAGTTGCAATGATCACTTATGTGCTCATTTCCTCTTGTGAACTACATAGGCATGTTGAATTATTTATTTTCCTTTTATGTCTACTTAGATCCAAATATCTTTCCTCTTTACATCTATTATGGCCACATTGTGGAATCTTGTGTAGTGTGTCGTCATCAAGTTCCAATTCTTCACTATCTTTTACATTTACAGTGTCCACTCAAAGTGATGCACATGGCATGTTCTTATTACCTCATAGTCATAGGGTTGTGTAGTGCCTCAATCTTTGGAATGTATTTATATAATGTCTATGGATATGATGAACTTTAGTCTTCAATTTATATTATTTCTAGAGAATTCATGAATTTAGTTGTATCTACTAATTTGACTATCTACATGTCTCAATCCCATAATCTTGAGGTAATGGGGTCATAAAGTGGAAAAATTAATCTTTGTTATACAAGCTGGCTCCTGTGGAATCCATAAATGTGTTATATATTTTAATTTGACTTTATGTTTGCTTAAGTCTAAACATTTTTTATCTTTACTTTTGTCATAGCTACATGGTGAATTCCTGCCTAGCATGCCCTTGTTAGGCTCCAAGTCTTCATTCTCTTCTACCATTATTGTGGCCATTGAAATTGGTATACATGGCAATCTTTCATTGCCTCACACTCATGGGGTCATGGTGACACCAAGTTATATTAAACAATATTAATAAAGCAAATATAGTACTTTAATGAAATGTGTGACATAAAGAAAGTAAGGGGCAATTATCTTGACATCATAGGGTCACAAAGACATGGAGTGTCTCTTTTCTTTCAATGTGATTTCAATGAACCCTATAGATGTCTTGAAACTTTAAATCTAATTTACATTGGCATGAATCTACTTTCTCTTGTACACAATGAATAAAAGTTCCTATGATCACTTCTTTTAAAGAAGCAATAATAAATATATGTGATCACTATAAAAGCAAATTCTTAAATAAAGGACATTTGGCATGTTAAACAAAGTTCAAGATCACAAAGACTTCATAACACAAATTAAATCTTTTTGGTATCAAAGAAAACACGTGGCGGTCAGAACGGGATTATGAAATCGCATAGTTTTTCAAAACACAATTTAGGCTTTGAAGTAAATGAGGCCTCCAAATATGCATTAACATACATGAAACTTGATTTAAACTGTGGCCAAGTCTGTGCAATACAAAACTCTCTGGAAACATAATCATAAAGTAAACTTTGACTTTGGATATATGTTGGACCCACCAATGAATTTAATTGTTTCACGAAGGAATAAAACTCTTCGCCATTGTATTCATTTTCCTTGTTAGTTTGCATTGGAAAATGTGCAAACAAATATTTTTCACTTTCATAAGGTTTTAACGTTAACTTTGCAATATGTATGAAGAGGCCTTAGATTTATCTTCAAATATTGTACATGCACTATGTATGCTTCACCACATTTGCAAATCAAAACTACTATTTTGATGCAGCTCTAAACATGTTTCAAAGCTCTTTCTCTCTAAATAGTTTTAACTTTGTCTTTAAACCAATGTGATACATTCATTTGAATAAAAATTACTAAAGGCACATCACGACACTTATTTAATACTTATATTGAACCTTATTTACATTTGTTGAATGATTTTTCAACCAAAATCTACTTATAAACATACATTTGAACCATGCCCATGGGCAGTGATTTAATTAGTAAAGTTTGTGGTCTCTTTCGTGCCCACTCAAGTTTAACTCTCATTGACACTTTTAATAGATACAATATGTTAGTGTGTTAACTATCAATGTAAAGGTTTTTATAGTTGACTTGTGTCAGACCCCTGCTTTCCCCAAAAAAACATAGGAAGCCAACTGGCAGATTCAAGTTAAATTATTAAATTTTATTTAATCATATATTTTTAATTTAATAGAATTTGTTAAATGAGTACAATAACAGATGTTTAATTGTATCTTCTTTTAATTTAGAATTTAAAATTTTATTACAATATTTTTTAAGTAAACACACTTAAATTATATTGAATTATTTTTTAATATTCCTTCCCCTACTAACAAATATTTATGGTATTTATATGTTTAATGAACTTTTTACTTTATAATTATTAAAAAATCTATGAAAAATATATTATTTATGAAAATTATGTTAAGATAACACAAACACATTAATAAAATCTCACAAAAATTAAGAATATGATTAAATAATATATGAAAGCTTTCATTTATTTAATATAAACATGAAATTTCATACTTAAACTTAAAAAATATATTTAGAATTCATAATTTATAAATAATTTATTTTAAAAAATTATATTTTCAATGTATACAAATAAATCTTTTAAAATAATTGTACATTATTTTTCATTTTATATTTGAGATCATTAGCAATGATCTAAAACATTTTTAAAAAAAGAAAAACAAGCACACATTTATTCTAAAACTTTAAAATTTATTAATAACTTGCTTGCTATTTATGCGAACATTTTATAAAAAAATTGTATATCTTTACAACTTTGAGCCTTACAAATCAATATAATCTTTTAAGAAAATTAAAAAAATCATCACCATACGATTATGAAATCCAATTCCAAAGTCATCTTATTTTATTTTCCAACGACGTTAAATTAGGTACCCACCTCGTCTTATTTTATGTTTTTATTTTTTAAAACCAAATTTAGTTGTCACGATAGCGTGATGCTCACTTCACACACAAATATTGAATGAAATGGTGAAAAAACACATGATTTTCAAAATGAGTAATGTACAATAGTCCAAGGGCTTAGTCTAGGTGGAGAAAATGCAGTTGTTACATGAGTGGTGATTACAAACTTAGAGATATGGCTGAATTACTAATTCATATTCGAAATAATAACTTTGCCATAAAGATCAAAGAAGTGAAATACAGAGAATATATTCAAAATAACTTTGCCATGACTATGTGGAAGAGGCAATAAATGTTGGGATCATAATCCCTACGTCTAATGTTTTGTCCTTATTTCCCAAACCTTTGTTGGTTATTTTGTGGGTAGTAGTTTTGGTGTTGGAATTAGGGGTTTATTCACTTGGTTGGTGTTGATTTTGGGTTTTGATTTTGATATAACTTATTATGAGGTAGAGGTCAATTGAAATTGACCAAATGAATTGTAGGAGGGGTATTTTAGTCCATGGCTTCTATGTTATTAGTGTTAGTATTATTTTTTGGTTGATATTGATTATTATTTACAAAGTTTTGTTTTTTTCTTTGATCGATGACACTATCAATGTTAGCAATCTTATTGCAATTCAAGATTTTGGGACCTTGGTTGTTTGCATTATTTGGGCTTATGTTTTGAGATCCCCCCACTATTTTCACTAGGGGTGATGATGCACCCATTGGTCCCATAGGTCTACTAACCACTATCAATGGCCACCTAATCAATATGTAGGGTACTCTCAAGGTCTTATTCATATGATTAATACTGAAACTTTTGGATGTCTTCTCTCATTTCCTTGTTAAGGGAATGGAAGAAAATATTGCATAACTCTTATTGATCCATGTTGGGTGCACTAGCAGAGGAATATAAGACTTTCTACTATATCATGATGAAATGGGTAGCTAAGTCATTGTATTCTTGCTTAATGTGAAAAAATCATGTATGCCAAGCTTTAGAAGTATTTTCATGTCAAAGGCTTCAAAGAACTCAACCATAAGTTAACATAAACAATGTATAGACCCTTTGGGAAGGTGGTAGTACCAATCGAGTGCTATCCCCTCTAGGGTCTTGGGAAAGATCTTTATAAAAACCCCATCCCAAAGTTGGAGTTCCCTGATGGCAGTGGTGTAGGAAGCATTGAGATCCCCACCCCTCTGAACTTGGGAAGGTCTAGTAGGGGACATGGAAGAAGAACCCCCCATATACTGGTGTCTAGAGGCTCTTTGAGATATTTAGTATAGGTCTCCATGTTGCTAAAGTCCATCGTTATTGTAGTGGAACTAGGGTTAAATGGGGGAGTCACATAGAGGTTGCTTTAGAAACTGCTAGAGGGAAAAGAGGTAGCTTGATAAGATGAAGTAGAGTAAGTCAAAAAGTAGTTGTCTAAATGAGTGGACTCAGAATACATGTGTAAGTAAGGAGGGAGGTTGTTATATGGAGGAGGTGTGGTGATTTGCTATGGTGGGGTATGTGTAGTTTGTGTGTAACTCGATTTTACATAGGGTGGGACATAGTTGGTCTATAGAGGGGGATTGTACATGGGAGGCACTTGACTTGGATGTGTAGAGAACAATAGGTTGTTGTCTACCTTATTATTTTTTAATGATGGAGTGTATGTTTATACACTCCATGTTAGAGTTTGAATAGGTATTTGATAAGACAAATGGGTTTTGCAGGTATCAAGGTTGGGGACCCCATGAGTGAGGATATCTCCAAGAGGTTAGTGAAAGAGATGGTTGTGTGGTGGTATATGCTTATGCAGTGGTGGAAGCATTTAGGTTTGTTGTTGTGATGTTAGGTAATTTATTCTTTGAATGGGAGAGAAAGAGGGATGAGCTGGCATGGGAGGGTTTGTCTCATCCCTTGAACTAGAGTTTGTTGACTGTTCTCTAGGTCATGGATATGACCCACTAGGGTGTTAATGAGCTTGGTTGGTCTAGTGTTGGATATGGGCCCATGGGCCTCCAGTGTAAGAGGGATAGATACATGAGAAAGGGTAGAACAAAGGAGATATTTTAAGGTGGGAGCCCTAGGAGTATTACTTGTGGTTGATGTTGATGGGTTGAAGGCATCTTGACTCCTACTAGGAGGATGCGCAAAAAATTTCATATTGTTGACCTTGTCCCCTAAGTGATGGATCATTCTTAGATAATGATCATATTTGGCAATGCTTTCTATGTCTAGGCTCTATAAGCTGATGGATGGCCTTGTGGCCATATGAAGGTTGATCATTCCTCCACTTATAAGGGTCATAGAGTTGGAGTCTAGGTGATTGCTTATGATTTCATATATGTCACATATCTCTTGAATGACAAACCTAATCCTTGTTTAAGTGTTGGGAAAGGAGTAATCATAAGGTTGATAGTCTATGTGGGTGTTAAAGGTTAGGTTGTTCAACTCATAGATGAAGGCTCACTAGAGTTGAGTTGGCTTTTTTTATAGCCCTCTAGGCTAAAATATTTGCCAATGTCCTATCTAGACATATTTTGGGGTATATAGATACTTGTAAAATAAATGGAAGGATGGAATATGGAGAAAGTAAAGGAGAAAAGGAATAAAAGGATACACAAAGGATGAAGTCCTTCACATTGGGTTCACCAATTTGTATGCACATGAATAGCACATGTTAAACTATACACTCGGCTCCCCAAGCTCTAGCTGAGGTAATCAATGTAATGGATGCACATGGGTTTGGTTAGTTGTTTGGCATAATGGGATTTAGGATACGTGGTGGCAATGGGTTATTGTGATGGAACCAAAAGACCTCAATAACATCTCGATGCTCATTAAGAGCATCATGTTATGCAAAAATGGAGCTCTAAGGTCCTTAAGTCTCTAATATCACAAGAATACAAAGTACCTAGTCAATATTAAGGTTAGGGAAATAAGGGAGATTGGGTTAGATGACTCATAGGAAAATGTATACTTTATTTGGTTGAATTTGCTTATTCAATGTCATAAACTAAGTGTGAATGATATAGGACTAGGTTAGACCCAAGGAGAAGAAATAGCTGGATGTGAAGCTATGCCTAGATGATGTTGTACCGATGTCCTTTATTCTATGGGAGAACAATTATATGTAGGTCAAGAATGAATTCTTTTTCTGATAATGTAGCTAAGGAGTATACAATGAGATGAGGAATGGGAGTGGAGCAAAAAACTTCACACCTTAACTTAGTGCTAATATTATATTGTGCAATGATGGTGGGATCAAGTGCTCTAACTCTAAAGAATAGATCATGCTGGATAAGACCTAGTTTCTTAAGAAGGGTCATCCAAAGGAGGCTAGGCAAAAGCCAGGAAAAAATGTATGAGCTTGTTCAAGTAATGGATTGTAATGTGTGCTTGATGGAATGTTGAAGCTGGACTTTTTATAGGATGCTTGTACAAACGGACAAGGTTTATATGGGATGTGGTTGCTTGTACATGTTGGCAAGACTTTTGGTATGATCTAGGGATTGTGTGTGTTAACAAAGCTTTTGAGACTATTTTTGTTAAGTTTTTATTGTTTTTAGATTTTCTTGGTTTTATAGGAATAAATGCTTGTTTGTTGAAAATAAAATGCTAAAAGTAAAAGAATGACAAAGTTGAAATTAAGTGAAATCAAAAATATTTTTTAGTCTTTTTCCAAGGTTTATAATGCATGCAAAGAAGGAGATAAGGAACCTATACTAATGTGTAAGGTGCTGATTTTCCTACATTTGTTTCTATGCAAACTAGATGATGATGTTTTTGTTTATTTTTGGTTGTTTTATATGACATGGACTAAGTATGTAAATTGAATATAGATGCATAATCAATGTAACAATAAATTTGATCTAAAAGAGAAACAACACAACACTTTATTTTGATTTTCTTTGTTCATAAACAAACTAGACTAGCTTTTCAACTTCTCTACTTTGCTCTAAACAAGTTTTTTTGAATAGATTGCTAGGATGGAAACAAGAAATGCAAGTTCAGATTTTTTCGTTTCAAAGAAGAGGATGACAACACTTTCAGATTACCAAATCAAATGAAATCATAAATATACTATCCTTGTTTATGCACCTATCATTTTCTAAGTTTATATGATTGCCTAGTTGACTGAACTCAAAATGCAAGAAACTTGTTTAGATTTTGGAAAGGAAAAGTTGTCTTGGCTAGAAATAACTTAAATATTTACCAAGATCTTTCCTAGAATGATTGATAAAATGTATTTATAATTGGAAGAAAGCTAGTCTACTAGAATGCAAACATAAATCAAATATAACTATCATTTTTTTTAGCAAAGACAATGAAAAGAAAAAGATCTCTCTCCCTATCAAATTTGCTCCTTAACCTGAATATAGAAACTAATCTATTACAACCATAACTACACTAAATATAATATAATAAAAAAAATGCTGGAAATCAAAGAGAAATCCAACCTAACCAATGCATATATTAGATGAATTGCATGTGATGTATTTAATAAGAGAATCCTCAGTATGCTAGACCTTGTGCTCTTGTATAAATTATGGAAACACTCTAGCTGGTGGATGCATAAGCTTTGGAACAAGATGGGGAAAAGAGGAGACAACCATAAATGGAGAGCATTTGAACTAAGGCTAGCTAATGTTCCTGGCTTAGAAATTCTGAGTTGTTTACACCAACAACACTTCTTCACTTATAACAATGTAGTCGATTAAAAAAAAATAGACACTAAATCTTTAGGCAATTGTAGCAACGCTGTGGCTGCAAAATCTTCACAATAATAGATCCTAATGGAAATTTTTGGATATGAAATTAGGGAAAAATTGGCCTTCTTATAGGAAGAGTTGGGAGCCTACATGGGGGATTTAAACTAAGACCAACAGGGAGTTAAAATTAAGAGGAACTTAAGAGAATCAAAAATAGAAGATAGAATGAGTTGAGCCTGATTGGAGGTGAATACAAGGTGATTAAAATAAGAAACACAAGACTAATCATGTAAAATGTGTCAAAACTGGAGTCAAAAGAGCTAATTTTTGGAAGACATTTGAATTGTGATATAACTATCACCTTCTATAGGGGTAGTTTCAAAACCACCGCTTAAAATGACAAAACTATTGTTATAAATTATGAAACCATTGGCATTTTAATATAAAAATTCCACTTGGTTTTGAAACCATCGCCTAAGTTATAAAATCACCATGATGATTGTGTAATATAAGGGGTGATTCTTTAACAAAGGGGAGCAATTATGTCACTTGGAGTGATAGTTCCATCACACATGGTCAATTTTTAAAATAAGATGACATAAGCTATGAAAGCCGAAACCAACGGGACCAAAAGGGGTCAAGGGAAGAGTAGGAAGGTAGAGGGAGGGGAAAGAGCTAGAGAGTTACCTATGGAAGACAAAATAATAGATCATTGCATCATCACAGATTTGTATCTGAAGTGTCACACCATGTAAATTTAAGGTGTATACAAGAAACACATGTTTAACATGGATGTGAATATAGTTTCCTTGTTAAAGAGACTGTATGGCCATATTTGAGTAAACAATTACTCCAAGGTAATAATATGAAGCTTGAAGTAAAACAAATGGTAAAGATTTATTTTAGAAATGGATATACCTCCTTTTTATTTTAAAATGTGGTGTTTCTTTGAGCCTTCCATGAGGAACAAATAAGATGGATTTTTTTACCTACCATTGAAAATCCTTTCTCCCAATGAAAGGGAGTTGGGAAAAGATGTTTTGTAGATGAAGGAAAGAGCGTCAAGAAGGGCATAGTAGTTGAAGAAGGAATTTATAGAAGATATAGAGAATCTGAGATCCAAATAATCCAAAGGTCGATAGATCCGAATCATCTAGAGATCTAGATACCTAGAGAATACAAAGAGCTAAAGATCCATATAATTGTTTGTAATCTTGAGTGCATAGTTGTGCAATTAGAAATCAAGGAAGTAGAGTGAGTGAATGGGAGTTCCATGAAGCGTAGAGAAGGCAGTCACAGACATAACATCTCTGAGTTAAAGGATAAACAACTAATATGTCTAAATTCTTTAGTTTTCTTGTAGAAAATTACAATTTTTAAGTAATCCAAAGGACATTCAAAGAAGTGAGGAAGGAATTTATTTACCACACAATTTTCTAAGCTTTTGTGGGACCAAACCCTTCTAAATGGGGAGGTATGATATGAATTACTAATCCAATATGTTAGCTTTTAGTTAACTCAATCCACTGTTCTCATTATATAAGAATGTAACATGAAGCACTTGAAATTATCTTTCTATCATTCTTTATCAGTTAGTTACACTGATTAATTGGTGACAAGATTCAAAAATATGTTGAACCATGGTATGACCTCAAACAAAATAGGTCATGATGTAAAGGATAAAACATTAAGAATAATTCATCAAAGGTATTTTTTGATTGCACATTTGGTTTCCTCTAAAAAATTTATGTAGTTTAAATAAACTATCAATCCAAGTATGTATACAAAATTTATGGTCTCTAGAAGTTAGAAGACATCCCAGACTGAAAACCTACAATAGGGTGATGGATCTTTAGAAAAAACCATGGTGTTGCTCATGATATTATAAAAAGAAACAACACCACTGCAAGTTTCAATTGCAATAAGTTTAATGGATAAAGAGATGTTTCATCTTCATTTTTTGATGTTTGGGCTACTCATGCAAGCTTGTTATCATGTTGAATCATATAAATGTACATCGAGAGGATCATTGTAGTCAATTCAATTTCCATGCAAATTAATTGGGAGGAGTGAATCATGGATGGAAGTAGATTGAATAAAATTAAATCTAAATTGGAATTCAATTCAATTCCTTTTATGTCTGGAAAGGAAATCTAAGGTAGAAGTCCATTCATTTAATGAGGTAAGAGATTCTCATTATTCTCCTAGCTAGTTTTGATTGTTAAGGGTGGTTGTAATTGTTTGAGAAGCAAAGCATTCTGTAGGAGTTTGGGAAACTATTGTATTGTAGTGTATGTCTATGAAGACCACTTGATGACAATAAACTTATACTTGAGAATTACATGTTAGAAAGGGGAAGAACAACCTCTTCACATTGTTGGAGTTTTATCATTGGGTTTTTTCAAATTAAATTATTATGGTTTGTGATTTGTTATTTATTTGCTTGCATAGTTTTTCAATCATATTTATTGTAGTATTCTTTAATTTAATATGTAGCAATTTATATATATGCTTTTTAAAATTCAAACTAAAGCATAAATAGTAAGGGAACAAGCTCATGTTAGGATTTTTAAAGGATTCATGTTGATGAATTGTGTGTACAATATCCACTAAATTATAGATCATTAAAAGAGATTAGGTGTTATAATACTTTCTTCATCAAATTGGGCAATGTGATTTCTTGCCTCATTTCTTTTACTACTATTTTTTTTTCTTGTGGGCACCCAAAATATTTACACCTAAATATCCACACTTAAATCATTTACCTATGAAATATATTCCTCTTCCTCTACCATAGTTACTTCTTCCTCTTGAAGGATATACTCTTCTTCTTGGTGCATGATTGTACGTTTGAGAAGTGTTAACTTGTCCCTCATGAGTATATTGTGCTTTATTGGTGTTAACTCAACCTTTTCCTCTTGAAAACATTCCTCTACCTCTTCTTGTATTTTTTTTTCTTGGCAACATCTCTACTATTTTTAATGCATGTTGATAGGCCTCCTTTACAGACCACAACTTGAACATTATAAACTCATCTTATATGGGAATTCAAAGACCATACACATACTATGAGATCTTTTCTTCATCATCTTCAACATGACTAACTCAAATGGTGAGCGTGTAGAATTATTCCATGTAGTCATTTATACTCATTTCTCTTTTCCTCAAATTCTACAACTTATTAAACAAACTCGTATGATAATTAGAAATAAAAAACTTACCTTCCAACTTTGCAACGATCCTATCCCAAATCTTGATTTTATATTTTCCTCTATTTAACATTTTTAGCTACACATTATCCCACCATAAGGATATATACCCCTTTAAAATTTGTGTAGGAAAACTTCACTTTTAGGATCTTCCATTTTCTCATAGTCAAAATACATTTTCAATTAAGAGATCGAATCAATGAGATCCCAAGGGCATAACCTTCTTGAGTAGCTAGGGGTGTCTAAATTTGGCTTGCCTATGATATTGGTAATGACCTTAAAAAATGTGTCCTTTAGTTCATAAACTAATACTCAAATCTTAATTTTTGGTGCTCCTACTTCTTTATCATCTCTCAAATTTGAAACAAAAATCCCTATATATTGAACAATCTCCATGGCATCTAGTATGATGTGTATATCTCTCAACATCTATGCTAAGTATGAAAACCTTACTACTTTTCCTCACGTAGCATGTAATGCTCCTATTTATGCCATTTACACTCATCAAAACTCTAAACAATAACATTGCATAACTCTTTCATAACCTAATTGACTCAACTATAGCTTCACATACTTAACTAATAAAGATACAACCTTGATTTGATATTGAGTGATGTATATGTGAATGAGTAGGCCAAGTTAATGGATAACTTGTTCCATAACCTAGACTCATTTTCTCACAATGGACACACCTTCAAACACAATACTGACTTAAGATCAAACTATATATGTGTGTGTGTGTGTGTGTGTGTGTGTGTGTGTGTGTGTGTGTGTAAATATTATAGAGACTTTACATACACACACACACTTTTTTAGCTTGTTGAAATATGACATGATGAATAAGATTAAAACCAGTTCAGTCCATCATGGACTTGAAACTCTCTCTTTTGAATTTTTAACATGCTTTACTAACAAGCTTCTTCCAAGCTTATACTCCCCCCTGCTTGGAAGCTAGAACTAACTGAAGCTTCTTCCCACTAAATAATTCGTATCTTCATTGAATATTCTAAGAATTTACAATGACTCTTCCAATTCCCCTATTCTTGGAAAATCGTCCACATGTCTAGATTTTTTTTTCTGGGTAGTTAATTCACCCTTACAAGCTTCACGAGAAAAAGAAATGGTTACTAGAGACTAGGAGTTACATATCCACTAGTTAATGTAGGTTGGTGGTTTCAAAACTGTCACTTATATTAACCAATAGTGTCATTATCTACTAAAAAGGAATCAATTTGACCTATGGTATGTGAATGAAACCTAAAACATTTGATGTTCCTTTGGTGTTATAAATTTGTTGATACTTCTTAGATTGAGTCTAATCATCTTCAACATGTACGATAATATCAACATTGCCCATAAGTGGAACACACAAACACAAACACCAACTCATTCTTTTTATTAATACAAGATTGTTTATTGACCCAGATGCTCCATCATCAAGGTCTTACATACAAAATAAATAAAATATAATTTTGTAATAATGTAATTATTAACCACGCTTAGGTTATATGGGATTTTAATGCGTATATGTACTCATAAAATTAAATCATACTATTTGATATAGTTATAATTTAAATATGTGATTGTGAACATGAACTTGCATTTTTTTTTGCATTAAAATCTTCTTTCAGTTTTGGAAAAACATAAATTATGTAGTTTTTAATCATGAATAGTTGGAAAAATATTTCACTATAATTAACAATTTATTTAAATTAAATTAAATTTTAAAGATATAATTTCAAGCTAAAAATATAACATTGAAGGCGACGTACATTCATACTTTGATTACCAAAATAGCAACACCTTGTGCATTATAAGTAGATTTGCTCTAGACTTTCTTGCGAGTGACTCTTCTCACACTCATTTTTTTTTGTAAGTCTCCAACTCACCCCCCACCAACATTCAATTAAGTTGGCACTCCCCGTAGGATGGAGGTTATGGATTATTTTGGATAACTTCTCAAGTAAAATTTGTATGCCTTAATTTAATTTAATCCCCTCAGAGGACCCATATCGAGGAGGAGAAATAAGAAAATAATGAAGAATAAAAAGGTTGGAAATTGATACTTAACATTGTTGATCCCTCTTGTGATGGTGGGTTGGGTGACAAACTAGACAATCTACCACTTCCTCCTCATCCACTAATGAGTTTTACAACATTTTAATAATTCTTTGTGTTTATTACACTTCACTATAAACACTTATCTTTTATTTTTTGGTTGATATTTTGGTGGCCTTCGACCTTATTTTATCTCACAAGATTTGTGCTTGATAGAACTCATATTTGGTTTTTATTTAGGATGTGATTTCATTTCACCAATATTTTTTATTCGAATTATAATTATGTTTAAAATGTAATTGAACGAAATAGCATGCTTTAATTAAAAAATGGATTAGCATGTTTATTCATATAAAATCTTAGCACCAACTTTTTTTAATGTTTGGTGGAAAAAATGTTTTTTCATTTTTATTTATTTGGGATAGGTGTATCATGTAAGCTATTAGTACATGTTGCAGAATAATTGTTGTATTTACTTTTCCTATTAGTTTTCATTGGAAAAGATGAAAATAAATATTTTTTCACATTATGAAGTTTTAACATTAGTTCAAAAGATATTATATTTTACATAAATAAAAATTTGGAAAAGATGATGTTTTTTTTTTCTATTGGTTATAAGATAACGACAAGACTAATTTTTGGAAAAATTTAACTATTTATTAGGTCAGAAATTGTATCTATCATTAATAGGGCCACCATAAACTTTATAATAACAAGACTAATTATTGAGTCACCTTTAAGTCTGCTTAGATCCGAATAAATTTTATCTTTACATCTATCATGGTCGTGTGTTGGAATCCTATGCAATATGTCCTGGTCAACATATAATTTTTCATTATCTTTTAACTTTACTGTGTCCACTCAAAGTGATGCATGCGGCATATTCTTATTATCTCATAGTTACGGGGTCATGAAATGCCTCAAGATTTTGAATGTCTTTATATAATGTCCACGAATCAATTAAATGTTAGTCTTCATTCTATATTTTTTTACATCTGCAGCTTTCCTTACTAATAAATACACACATCATGAGTATATCCTGAAAATAAATAATGCAATCATATCACTTTTATTAAAGTTGTGATATAAAAAAAAAGACGTGAAAGTCATCAAGGTTTCATAAAGAGATGAAGTGCCTCAATGAAATTTTTAGATGCTTTAAAACATCAAATCGAATTTATATTTGAACATCTATCCACTTTCTATTGCACATAATAAATAAAAACACTATGATCATAATCAAAATATTAATAAATCACACACATATCACTTTAAAATACTAGCGATATAACAAAAGACATGACAATCAAAACATATTCATAGGGTCAAGAAGTCACTTTATGAATTAATGGTAGGCGGCCTAGAATTTTATTATTATTTTCCCTCTAGAATTTGTACATTATGGATTTATTGAACTGCAACAGTCACTTCCCCACTGAATTCGACTATGAAATTATCCAAGATCATTGTGAACTCATGCATCTATCAAGCCACCATCTTCTGTGTACAATTTTGGAATGTTGGTATCTATGAAGAAAGAAATAATTTTATCTAAAAAAACATAGATTTTTACATGGTGGTTGTGAGTTGATGTAGCAACTCTTCAAGTGAAGCCTTAGTGTGAGAATAAAACTCTCACATAAAATGATATAAAACGTGTGCATAATCTTGGTGTTAGGAAGCAATCCCTGCTTGACCACTATGGAAAATTTTGTACTTCTTAAAGAATTTACAATTGTAACATATAAATTTTACTTATTTTATTCTCTCAAACTTCAAAATGTTCATTGTGTGTTTATCTCAATCTTCAGTATACATATTTTCCAAAATAGAGGTCACCAAAAAATTATATTAATTGTCATTAATTTTCCATAGCCAGTTGATTTTTAATTCAAATTTGAAAGGCCATTGTGTATCACATCTAGTTCATCCCTAACCATTTTGAATTAATGGCAAGTGAAAGAGAATTTGATTATAAATCACCCCAGTAAATTTGTGTGTTATATATTTATTGATCCATGGATCTATGGCCTTAGTCACCTGAAATAATCTCAATCACCCATGTGTCACCATCTTGTAGTCTCAAGGCCACAGAGGTCAAAAAATTACAATGATCACTCGTGTGCTCACTTCCTCTCGTGAACTATGTAGGTGTGTTGAATTATTAATTTTCTTTTTATGACTACTTAGATCCAAATATCTTTTCTCTTTACATTTGTTATGGCCACGTTGTGGAATATTGTGTAGTGTGTCCTCATCAAGTTCCTAGTATTCACTATCTTTTACCTTTACAATGTCCACGTAAAGTGATGCACATGGCATGTTCTTATTGCCTCATAGTCATGGGGTCATGTAGTGGCTCAAGATTTTGAATGTCCATATATAAGTTGGTGGATATTTTTGAACTTTAGTCTTGACTATATATTATTTCTAGAGAATTCATGAATTTAGTTGTATTTGGTAATCTGACTACCTACATGTCTCAATCCCACAGTCTTGAGGTCACATAGTAGAAAAAAAATATTTGTTATGTAAGTTGGCTCATGTGGAATCCACAAATGCATTGGATATTTTAATTTAACTTTATCTCTGCTCAATTCTGAACATTTTTTATCTTTACTTTTGTCATGGTTACATAGTGAATTCCTACCTAGTATGTCCTTGCTAAGCTCCAAGTCTTCATTCTCTTCTACCTTTATTGTGTCTGTTGAAATTGGTATACATGGCAATCTTTCATTGCCTTACACTCTTGAGGTCATGTTGACACCGAGTTATATTAAATAATATTAATAAAACACATATAATACTTTAATGAAATATGTGACATAAAGAAAGCAAGGACAATTATCCTAACATCATAGGGTCACAAAGACATGGAGTGTCTATTTTCTTTCAATGTGATCTCAATGAACCCTATAGATGCATTGAGACTTTAAATCTAATTTATATTCGCATGCATCTACTTTCTCTTGTACATAATGAATAAAAGTATTTATGATCACTTCTTTTAAAGAAATAATAATTAATATATGCGATCACTATAAAAGCGAATTCTTAAATAAAGGACATTTTGCATGTTAACAAAGTTCAAGATCACGAAGACTTCATAACACAAATTAAATATTTTTGGTATCAAAGAAAACACATGGCAGTTAAAATGGAATTATGGAATCACATAGTTTTTCAAAACACAATTTAGACTTTGAAAGAAATGAGGCCTCCAAATATGCGTTAACATATGAAACTTGATTTAAACTATGGCCAAGTCTGCTCAATACAAAACTCTCTAGAAACATAACAATAAATTAAACTTTGAATTTGGATATATGTTGGACCCACCAATGAATTTAATTATTTCATGAAAGAATAAAATTCTTCACCATTATATTCAATTTTCCCATTAGTTTGCATTGGAAAATGTGCAAACAAACTTTTTTTTCACTTTCATAGGGTTTTAACATTAACTTTATAATATGTATGAACGGGCCTTGGATTTTTCTTCAAACATTGTACATGCACTATGTATATTTCAATATATTTACAAATCAAAACTACTATTTTGATTTAGCTCTAAACATGTTGCTAAGCTCTTTCTCTGTAAATAGTTTTAACTTTGTCTTTAAACTACTGTGATACATTCATTTGAATAGCAAGTAGTAAAGTCACATTACGACGCTTGTTTAATACTTATATTGAACCTTATTTATACTTGTTGAAGGAGTTTTCAACCAAAACCTATTTATAAGCATACATTTGAACCATGCCCATGGACAATAATTTAATTAGTAAAATACGTGGTCTCTTTCTTGCCCACTCGAGTTTTAATCTCATGGACATTTTTAATATATACAATATGTTAGTGTGTTAACTATGAATATAAATGTTTTACAATTGACTTGTGTCAGATCCCTCCTTTCCTTGAACAAGTATAGGAAGCCATATGATAGATTCGAGTTAAATTATTAAATTTTATTTAATCATATATTTCTAATTTAATAGAATTTGTTAAATAAGTTCAATAATAAATGTTTAATTGTATCTTCTTTTAATTTAAAATTTTATTACAATATTTTTTAAGTTTTTATCATCAAACACACTTAAATTATATTGAATTATTTTTAATATTCCTTCCCTTACTAAGAAATATTTAAGATATTTATATGTTTAGTGAACCTTTTTTAATTTATAATTTTTAAAAAAATTTACGAAAAATATATCATTAAAATAAAATTATTTATGGAGATTGTGTTAAAATAAAATAAACACACAAATACAATCTCAAAAATGAATAATGTAATTAAATAATTTATGAAAATCTTTACTTATTCAACATAAATATAAACTTTTATATTTAAATTAAAAAATATTTAAAATTCAAAATTTATAAATAAGTTATTTAAAACTTTTATATTTTCAATTTATATAAATCAATCTTAAATCTTTTGGAATAAGTGTGCCTTATTTTTCATTCTATATTTAAGATTATCATATCTAATCCAAAATGTAGGAAAGAAAAAAATATATATATTTTTATTCTAAAACTTTAAAATTTATAAATAACTTGCCTATTATTTATTATTTATGTGAACATTATAAAAAAATTGTATTATCTTCACAACTTTCAGCCTTACAAATCAATATAATCTTTTAAGAAAATTAAAAAAATCATCACCATACGATTTTGAGTTCCAATTCCAAAGTCGAGCGATAAGATTTTTTATAAAAAATTTGCATGTTTCTATTTTTAAAGTTATATTCCAACGATTTTTTTTATTTTTTATTTTTTTAATATTACAATTTTAGTTGTCACGATAGCGTGATGCTCGCTTCATCAAAAGTCCACGTCAACACTTATTAAAATGAAAATGCTGGAGATAAATAATTAAAAAATATAGTCTTATACATTTAAATAAGAAAATGTGTGTTGTAATATCGCTTTAGTACACCTTTTTTCAAAGGAATGATATTAAGTTAGGTTGGAAGGATCTAATTTTCACTTCTCATGAAATGAAGTTTTGTAAAGTAAAATTGTAAATCAAAAATTGTAATTCACTCAAAATTTATGATTAATGATTATATTTCTTTTTTTGTGTATAAATTGTTAAATAAAAATAATTTTAAAATTTTCAATAGAAGCGATAATATAAAATAAGTTTTTGTATTTTTTATATGATGTGGAAATGACTTGTGTAAGGAAGAGACATTTTATTTCATGATGAGTTTGAGCATTGGTGAAGTGGTGCTGGGGGCGGGGGGCGAAGGAGGGGGGGCGGCAAGGCCATACATAACATGCAATTGTTGAAATATTTCAAGGTGAGTTGGGCGATGATAGCGATGGGCAATGACAGAGATTTCAATGCTATAATGTTGTTGACATGGGGATAAGACATGGAGGTCCTAAAGTCTATTTGATAACTTTCATTTGTCCATGCTTCCAATATATTGATACCTGGAACAATTACATGAAGAATAAGAAGATATAAAATATCATACTCGAACCCTTAGAAGAAAACACAATCACAATGAGAACTTGTCTTCATAAGCACCTTATTTATCTCTTCTGGGATTAAAAAAACTCTACGAAAGCATTGGTTTGGAAAAAGATATTTTAGAAAGATTACTATAATAAATATCATAATATTGTTACGTAGCGCATTATGCACAAAAGGTGAGGTAAGATTAGCAGTAATGGTCTTTGAGTGAGTTATCACTGCTGATTTACACTCTTTTGCTTTATATAATCTTACTTTACCAAAATATAAATGTACATCCCTTTCCATGTTAAATAGGTTTTAAACAATTAAAGTAATCAATTTTTTCATATAATAAGTTTTAGATTCATCTAAATTGACACATGGTGCATTCTCTAAATTTTTAGAGGAGCCATTAGATATTTGACACCTATTTTCATTAAGATGACATCTATTTCAATCACATATTGGGTAACTGAAATAGTTTAGTGGAAGTTGTAGGTACTCAATTTTGGTCAAAAATACTTGATAATATCAATGTTGACCAACATTTGTTTTACTTAACTTGAGCACTTAATATGGCCCTATTTCGCCACCTCATTCTATCATAAGTACTTGTATTGGCCATCCCTTCTAAGTAGTTATTTTGCATCTACAAAAAAATTCTTAATTGCTAAAAACCTTTCTAAGCATTTATGCAATCATTTGTCAGGGACCTAGAACAATAAATATGCTCTGATACCAACTGTTAGGTGACCCCTTATCCAATGAAAGCACAATTGATTACTTTTTTATAAGCAATTAAACACGGAATTATACCAGAATGATAAAGTAACTAGAAACTTGAGACAACAAAGAATTTGAGAGACAATACACACTCTTGTATTAAATATTACTAGAAGAAAATACAATAAGGAAGATGCCACTTCTTCCTCCACCTCAAAGGCTTGCCACACCTCAAGACCTTCTTTCCTCTCTCTCTTGCTCAACACAAAAACTCTATAGCCTGAGTTATTATCCCTCCTTGAATGCTTCAGTTGATCTCCTTGACCTTACACCTGTAGATCTCCTTGACCTTGCTTGCTTCAATGCTTTTACTTGCCTTCTTGATGATTACAATACATGCCTTATGGGTCTTTAAATAGGATCCCATGCTTGCAAAAATAGAACTCTAGTTACAATAATTAGACATGCAGCTCGTGACTTAAATTAGTCATTTGACATGCAAGCACTCACTTCACTTAACTGACTGTTCGTCAACAGCAGTTATGGAACACACAGGCGACCGACGTCGGTCCCTACTTGCCTGGTGCTGCCGACGTCGGCCGACTCCCTGTCGTCGTCGATTTCCTTCTGCACTGCATCTGACCGACGTCGGTCATGCTGTCGACGCCGGTGCTTCTGGTTCTTCAGCATCCTCTTCTTCGTGTCTGCAAACAGTTGAAGCTTTTAGCTCCACACCCTAACATCATTGAAATTTATAAAATCAAGCATCACCCTTACTAGGTCAAAATTGACTCGCATGGGTCGAGATCGATAGTCTATCCTAATCTTTCCCTACTTTTTTGTTCTGGTAAAGTGGGGTTCTGTGAAGTGAAGAGTGTAAGTCGGCATTCATATCACACTCATAACCCATGACTACTGACCCCATCTCACCTCTGGTTTATTGTTTGTTTAATAAATTGTTTCCTCTCCTTGCAGACCAACCCCACCTCCTCATTGTCTACATCATAGCTGGGAAAATTCTTGACATACAAGAAACCCATGGCAAATCTCAAGGTAGTGAAGAACACATTAAGCATTGGAAATCAATTGGTTGGTAGTGTTATAGAGATCCTCTAGTTTTCTCCCTTGTAGTGGATAAATAAGTGATAGTAGTACAATTCATGGGGCTTTAGTAGGTGATTCTGATGTTGGTAGAGATGAAAAAAGCAACATCTCCCCTCTACAAATGTCTAAAGAGCAATGCCAATACCACTCAAACCTTGAATGTATTCCACATGAGCTACTACTAATACATACATTTGGTTTATTATTCGCTTAATAAATTGTTTCCTTTCCTTGCACATAAACACCTCCTCCTCATTATCTACATTTTTTAATTATGTCGAGCCTAAGTCACAAGCACTACCATGGCAATTGATTTAGGAAATAGAATGGGCCTTTCCTCACGTACCCTCAATCCCTCTTACAAGAAGCCCTGTGTAACATGTCCATATTAAAAATGAAAGATTGAATGAAATGGCAAAGCACAAGATTATCCAAATGAATAGTGTACAATAGTCCAAGGACTTAGTCTAGGTGGAGACAATGCAATTGCTACATGAGTGGTGATTATAAAATAAAAATGGCTAAGATATGGCTGATTTAAAAACTTAGATTTAAAATAATAATTTTGCCATAAAGATCAAAGAATTGAAAAACAAAGAATATTTTCAAAATAAGAAATACCTTTGAAGTCAATCTAAGTAGGAAAACAATTATTATAATTTTATTGACAGAAGTCTTAAGTTCTCGACATGTGTTAATGGTGTGGCAATCATCATTACACATTAATTGATACGTCTCACTCAATAAAAGTTTATTTAATCATATGGTTTTTTAGTGGCATCGTGAAGTGGGGGGTGTTCATCCTATAATACACAAGATCTAGACAACACCTTTGTGTCATGAACTTAGACCTCATCACACCAAAAATGTATATATAAGGCACACCTAAATCAACTTGTTTAGCCCAGCTTAAGACCTTTCAGTCGTATATTGAACATTGGTGCAGGGAACACAACATTCCCCAAGATCATCCACCACATACCTTTTAGGGTATTAATGGTGGGTTACTAGTCAGTTACACGCCTACTTGAATAATTTAGGTTATACTTGGTGTTTTGCTTTCTCCCCTTGTGTAAGACCTATTTGAAACCCAATCCAATGGCATCTAAAACAAAAAATCACAATCCTTTCGGTTCATAACCTTTACATCTTGATGATACTAATAGCTTCATGACCTAATAAAATCTCCCATCCACTAGTTATAGTCCCCATCATGATAACCCCCATCACAACCATAAAAGGAAGCTTGCTCTAGCATCCCAATCCTCAAATCAAACCATACTTGACAAAATCCAACAACTTACTCAACAGGTTATGAACCTAAGATCCCTTGTCAAACTGCTATCACCTAATCAATCCTATAATAATCAACACTATCGAATGTCTACTAACCATCCTACCCCTGCGCCATACCAATTTGACAAGCAAACATACAACACCTCATGACCTAAATATCAATGATCCCATATGAATCCATATTCTAAGCCACACAAGCTACACTTTCCTAAATATTAGAATAAATTGGACAAGAAACAAGTTGTAAAGTGATAAGACCACAAATAATAAATACACGATCAACCATCACTCAATCAATACCCCACTAATTAAGCTCTTAAGCCATAACTATCCAATAACATAACATTGTCACCCTTCCAAATAACATCATTATACCAAAGAACTAAGTGCATCTATGTAATAAAATCATTAGTTGAGAGTATGCCAAGACCCCTTTCTAAATCATGATCAAGTTCTTCCACTTCTAAATCAAGGTAATGTCCCACATCTAATCTTTGATGAACCCATCATTGACTAATAAATATTTGATGACCAAGGTCTACCCATATTTGATGAGCCCATCATCGATCTACCACCCATATTTGATCAACCACTTATCTTTGACAAATCCATCTTTGGTCATACCATCTTTAACCAACCTATCCTGGACTAATCTATCTTTGACCCATAAGATGTACTTCAAATCTTTAACAAATAGGACTTGCTTCAAATATTTGACCATTCCACTTTTGATCATCATGACATACCTTTCATTGACCTATTTCCTAATCTCTTATCACATATCGAAGCTTCCATCACCCAACCTCTAGTTACAAAGGTATATGTAGATAAAGAAATCCAAAATTCCCACCATACAACAAAATATTCCATCCCTCCTACAAGTAGTGTCAGGTTCATTATGAGTAAGAAAATAGAACCAACAACCTCTCAATTTGGCTCTATATCATTTATCAAATTTGGCCTCCTCATAGAAGAGGAAATCAACATCAACAATCACTGATAGTTATATGGGGACAACCTCACTTGTTTCCAAAGCAAAAAATATCTCATTGTAAACATAATCTATAAAAGCATGAACTAAAAAGGTAAAGGCCTTGGCCATTATGAGCAAGGAATCATCAAACCTATCCATATTTATGTAAACAAAGGCTTTTTTGGCATTAGCTACAAACCATCTGTAATGCAATGTGAAAATGTCAATGACATTTTCATGTTTTTAAAAATTGCTTCACCCAACATCGACACATGATCGTCTCATAATCTATATAAAGATTGTGCTAAAACCAATACTTTCATTAGCACTGCTACTCCTTTCCACCATCTTCACATTCAGTCTCCCACATCCATTGATTGGGATTGAAAAAATCACACACTATCAGCCTTATTTCATAGCAATCAAATAATTTTATTAATTATGGCTAGCATCTTGCTGAAAGATCATGTAATAGGTTTGGAACTCACCATCAACAGCTCTACACATTCTGAGGAACATGACAAATTCCTCAATCAAAATTAATCCTATAATCAAAATAATCAAATTCAATCATCAACTTGACCCAGTGAAAACTTATTTGAAGTGATATCAGACCAAAATCAAAATCAAAATTAGGGAAATCAATAAATCAATCTCCCTTCTATGTCAGTGCAATCATAGGATAGTTCTGCATCATTTGATGCAAACACCATGAATAGAATAAAAGATATCCCGATCATCTAACTTGTAGCTACTCTCAATCTGGAGGAACAAGATACTATTGGTCCCAATCCCCCTTTGGATCATGACACCTATACCTATCCATGCAAACACAACATCCCTTTAATCTTTCACATAACCAATACACATCCTCCATCTAATACACCTTTTGATTCACCCTTATTAGAAACACCATTTATCATAATGGCTATGGAAGTATCTTGATCAACCTAGAGGAAACCAACTTAAACATTAGTAAAGTGCTCAAAGACATCTTTGCAATGCATACTTGAAGGTTCATATGAAATTGTAAAAAAAATCTAAAAATGAAAAATAAAAAAAGAAAGAGAAATAATCATCCACAGGTGAAAACCATTTCTATGGCACCTTGGTTAAGTACCATGATGAAACCTAGTTTTTGGCATCATGTGTAAATAAGTTATCTACAAGTACCATACACTTGGGGGTAAAATCCACTCCATCCATCCTAACCATCCTTTTCATCATCCTTGTATCCATCCTATCATGCCCATCATTCTTCCCATTTTGACCTTGATAAGGAACTGGAATAAGTCTTGATACTTATTTTGGGAACATCTTGGCACATTTATAGAATGGTGGTTTGATGACTAAACACATTGTTCTTACGTAATATGGTCCTTGGAGGTCCATCACGACCATCATCATCCTTGAGTTTGAAATTCACCATCACTCCCTCACTTTCATTAATTTATTTGTATCTATCACTATTTATCTCTAATCTAAATGTAACCATCCCTATCCATCCCTATCCATCCCTAATCCAACCATATACATCCCTATTCATTCCTAATTGCCTCACATCCATCGATAATCATCCCTAGTTTGTCTATATTTCTTCTTACTCATCCCTAAACATCAACCTGAATCCCTTTCATCCACTACCGCATCCATCCCCTTTCTAGAACCAACTTTGTCTTTGTTAGTATCCCTTATATATAAAATCCAAAAATCCAAAAAATAATATAAAATAAGAAAATCCAAAAAACAAAATAAAAAATCCAAAGTAATAAAAAACATCTACATTTTTTGTGTTCGTGTTTTGTTTGTTTATGTGTTTTCTTATTTGTTATGTCAGTGTCAATCATTTGACATATGTCAATAATGACATCATGGTTTTACATATAATGGTACATCCTGTCATGTGTTATATCAAAAATAAGGTTTCTCAAATAATTAGAATTCTCAAAAGCTTGGCAGTAGGTTCTCATCACCGTATTAACACCCTTTTCTAAATACACATTTCTTATAACTAATAACTAATATCTAACTACCCGTTCTAACAGCCTATATGTGAAGACATCACAAGAGCCACATCTCTAATTGAATCCAATCCAATCCAATCCAATCCAATCCAATCCAATCCAATCCAATCCAATCTCATCTAATCTTATCTCATCCAATCCAATCTAATCTCAATTGATCCATATCTAATCTAATTCAATCTAATCTTTTCTAATCCATATCCGATCAATTCAATCCATTCCAATTCAATTATAGCAGGAATATCAATTCATTATACCTAGGGGCATCCTCAGGTGCCCATGTTTTTTATGGCTTATTCACTTTATGACAAGTCATTTCACATCCATGAAATCATTCAACAACAATATAATCATGTCATCAATCCATGCCATTAGTTAAATCTATGAATTATGTTTTCATATATTAAACAATCAGTCAACAATCCATCAATCACATCAAAGTATGCAACTTCATCAAGATATATCATTCCCAAATTTGTTACCTTGCATATATTGTTGCTTGGGGAAAATCAAATATTGTATCTTTATCATCGAGATATATTATTCCCAATCTGCTTCCTTGCACATATTATTGTTTGGGTAAAATCACAATCCATCAACACAATCAAAGCATATAGGTCTTGGCTCAAGTGACTTAATGATACCCATTCATATTTTCTTATATCCATATCCATATGCATCATCAT
>JARHVA010002330.1:0-30000 GCA_037957365.1 Torreya grandis
TTTTAGATGTACATGTATACATTAACTATTTGAGAATAATGGGTGAATATAATGTTTTTTTTATTTTCTTTGTGGTCATCTTAGATTGATTGTTATGGATCAATTATCATTAACAATACTTCAAAGACCAATCATAATTAAAGTGTTAAATTATTTCTATTATGTTATTTTTAATTATAATTTATAGAAATTTAAAATTAATAAATAAAAGCATATGTGGTTATACCTTAGTATTTTTATCTTAAGTATAAATGTTAATGTGTTTGGTTTGATGTTTCTTGTGAGAAGGCATAATCCTTGTTCAATTATATTGATATATGAGAGTACTCATTACTTTCATTAATAGTTTACAATGTTGACTTAAGGGGTGAATGATCTAAAATTCATTTTATAGTATCAATATTTGATTCATATGATTGAATATCTAATCTTAGTGTATTGAAATATTAAATAGGAAATGTTCAAGATATTTATACTAGATTATGATAGTGGTATAGTGGATACTCTTGTTGAAAAACCCTTGAATGAGTTTTCACTACTATGAAGGACCTTGAACAAGGAATAACATGTTCCCTACCCTGCACTATTATGGAAAATTAGTTTACAAGAAGATTGTGATAGGCTTGTTTGATAATTATAAGTACTTGAATTTGATATGCCATTTAGTTTAATTTTAATGTTTTTTATAGTTTGATTTACTATAGGAGTAGATATATAAGGTGTGATCATGTAAACTCTGAACTTAGGATTATTTATATAAGATAGGGTAAATTTTGATTCTTAGATATAAGACTAATTCCATGTGAGTTATGTTTTCTCTTTGAACATTAAATTATTGGTTGCTGATTTAGGATCCATGAATAATAAGCTATGTGGTGAAATTATTTGATTAATCTAATCAAAAGTTTAAACTCTAAGACTAATTGCCATCATGCTTATGTATTTTAAAGGAAAAAAGTTTTGTGTTTTGGCCTTAATATAATGTTGATTCAAATAAAGTAGGAATAATTTTTTAATAATATTTAGCTCAATTATAAGTTGTATTGTTTATTATAAATTACCTCAATTTGCATTAGAGTACACATCTCTTAATAACCAATAAGAAAGATAGTGTCATTAGTGTTTATAAATATTAGATGATATGTTTTAGGTTTTGTGAATTGATAGAAAATAAAAAATCTAATGTGGTTGTGATTAATTGTTATAAGATATATGTTGGCTTACTTAATTTAACTCATAACTATGTGTTGATGCTTAAAATTGTGCTTGTTTTCCAACACCAAAAATGGGAAGTTTTAGGAATGTGGGACTTGCAACCTGAAATGACCTCCAAATTTTAAAGAAGTTGGATCTTCTTTATCTCAAGTGTATAATGAGGGAAAGGGATATGAATTAAATATAAACACAAATGCAATGAAAGAAAATCTAACTATAGTAATGCACCTAAATTTAATTCAACCCTTAATTCTAAGCACAATGAAGCTATCTTAAAGATTCAATTACATTAAAGAGCAAACAAGGCATGATCAATGTAAAAGATGAAAATAGATAGGATCAAAGGCTCACAGTTTAGATGATTTTGCAATAACACAAAAAATATCAACAAAGGCACAGAACTCAATCTTCTTATTTATTTTCCAGTCACATAAAATGCACATAAACATGCACAGTTACACAAACTTTCTAACTCAAGAAAATAGAACAAAGGCAAATGACATTATTGGCTACAACAAGAAAATTCTAAAATCTCTTGATAACAATCTCTCACAAAAAATTCTCTCTATCTTCTGCTGATCCTCTTTGGTGATCTTTGAACCCCCTATTTATAGCATCAAACTAGCTCTAGATTGTCTGCATGTTTCCCAATCCAATGGCATAATTGAACTCTAACTGAACTGGAAGTGCTAACAAAATATATTTCTTGGATCTATAATGTTTTGTCTTCTTATAATTCATTGGCTAAAATAGATACACAAGACACTTCCAACTATGAAATGGGCAAAGACCCTTGGATTGTTTCACTTACTCTACTTGAAAAATTTCTCATTATTCAAAAGGCACTAGAAAATGACACTTGGCAGCTTTTGAGGCACTTATCAAAGACACACAACACTTTCTACATAACTTATACTCTTTACTGTCTTTGCTTAGGAGTATTCTATCTTTGACATCTATCACAGTCTACTTCTTTGAAATTTAACAATTTATGGAGAATGGGACCCACAACACTTCTCACTCGAACAACTTCAAAAAGAAATATGAGGACAAGTGTCATTTTCTATGTATTTTTAACAAATGACATGTGGTGGCTTCCATTGATTTTAGCTACCTTCTGAGAATCCTACAAAAGGTGACACATGGTGGTATTTATAGGGCTCTGGCTATACTATAGAAACATTCAGGCTTCATTTTTAAATTCACACGAATGGTGACACTTGGTGGCTTCCACTTGCCTTAAAAATAAAAAATTGGGTCCCACCACAGTCTTTACTTATCGATGAAACAAAATGAAGATATTTCATATGTTGACACGTGGTGACTTCCACTTTCTTCAGCTAGGGATACATGGCATCTTTCGTTTCTTTTAGAAAAACCAATTGAAACCTTTTACAGTTGCCACTTGGTTCCTTCCACTTGACCCTGAGAAAAGATTATTTAAAGAAGCTTTCAAAATGTATAAGAAACATGAGATGAAGATGATGACACTTGTCGTGCTCCACTGAGTTACCTCAAGACACATGGCACATTTTGAGAAACTTATAGAAATTATAAAATGTGCCTCAACTAATGACACTTGACAGCTTTTACTCGAATTTAATACTTAGACAAAATTTAGGTGAAAAGAAACTCGTGCCCACACTCTGAGTCAAAAAAATTCACTATCTCGAACCAAAATACACAGGAACAAAACTTGGAGTGCACAACTAAAACTCATAAAATGAAAAAATGTAGAGTTTTTTACTCTACAATTCTTGGTGACCCCAAGGACTTTTGAGCCTACTCAAAAAGAATAATCCACAATCTCCTGCATGATGAAATGTGACAAAAATCATAACTTCAGTAAGGTTGTCTGATAAGCAAATGACTCATCATCAGATAATCCCTGCTTATTTTGTAATTTGTGAAAGGGTAAATCAAGATTGATGATATCCTTGTGTGAAAAATTCTACAAAATATGAACTGTAGTCTTTAATTTAAATTCAAGCTAGGAAATGGGAATCAAAATAGCTTATACTTCAAGCACTGATGAATCATCTCTTAAACCTTGAAAGACTGCCTGATCATTTTTCCTAGCTAACAACAAAGGTTTAATCTCATCAATCATCAACATAGTGTTGCTATCAGGAAAAGGGGAAGGAAGAACTAATTGCACTAGATCTTCAATGTGTTGCTTCATGTGTTTGATTCCTTCTTTCATCACATCTAGAAGCTCTCTGCAATTAATTGCTGTAGATTTGCAATTGAGAACTTCATTCACTCTTTTAGCAGTGATCATTGTGTCATTAATCGCTACTGCTGACAATGTTCCATCAGTTGCATCATATAGCTTTTGTAGCAACATTTGAGAGTCAAACACTCTCACAAAGACAATAAACAAAGTGTCTTCTACTGAAGTCTCCACCTTTTTGCACAATTTTTGTGCATTTAGAAGAAAGGTTAGAGAAGGTCTAAGCTGAATAATCTCTTCAGAGATTATTTTACATATTGATTCATAAATTTCCTTAACCAAATTCAAAACCCCTACATTCTTTGGCCTATTAGCCAACTCAAGTATCAATTTTTCTGTCATTTATCACTAAGCTTGAAGTTGGGTCTATATAGCAGTGATATTGTTCTGATCATTCAGTAGCTTCTATTGAATTTGAGTGACTTATAGCAGGCTTTCCTCACATTTTTCCTATAATGCTACCTTTTCTCGCCTTAAGGTTATCACTGCATCTTTCACCTACATTATCCCTACTTTCAAAGAATCATTTTGGGCCTAAATAGCTTGGTAAGTCTAAAGAGAAAAAATATCTTGCAACTATTTATTCTCTATTTTAATATTCTTAGTTTTGATCTCTATAGTCAAACTACTACAATTTGCCTTCTCTTGGGCTAGATCAGCCTCCATCTTGTGTAGCTTCTTTGATATTTTTAAATAATCCTCAGCTACTACAAAAGTGGATTCATTTAGTAGTTTGAGCCTATCTTGTGGTCTAAAAAGGGACATGTTTATAGCCACTGCATTCACTGTGTAATCTTCAGACTGCATTTGCTCATTTGGCTTGACTATATTAGGTGACAAATGGGCCACTATTAGTTACTACTAGATTGGGTTAAATTGTGACCTCATATGTGGTGTAGCTAGGGATTTATTATCTTTGAACCTCTTTTTCTCCATTCGAGCTTCCCTTGCCTTCTTAGCAACATCTACTTGAGTTTGGAAGGTAGAAGGAGAGGCAATGTGCCACTTGTAATAAGATAACCTTGTGGCAAGCCATATGGAATAGCCAAATGTTGGCTAGGGGAAATATAAGGAGGTACTTTATTTGGGATAGAGGGGGAAAAATGAAGCAATGATATGGCCTGAGTATGGATAGATGGGGCAAAATGAGAAATGGGCACAGCAAAGGTGGCAGGGGATATTATTTGGCTTGATGGGATTGTCACCCCAAGAGAAAAAGAGAGAGATTGAGAAGAAGAAGGAGAAACAACACTTACTTGAGGAGCAACCAAAGTACTCTTTGGTTGGTGTTGTGATGGTTCTACCCTTTCCTCTGAATCAAGTTGAAACCTCAGCCTCTTATGTTTCCTTGGTTTTTCTTTGTCTAGGTATGCTCCCATCTCTTCAACATTTACCACTACTGCTAGTGGTGATGGGGAAGATTTTGGAGGTGAAGATACCAAAATATTTTATTTTTCAATGGTACTAAGAGATTGGGGCCAAATAGTTATAGTGACTATAGCTGAGGTTTGCCCTGGGGTCTGTAATATTTGATTGGATTCTGCTCTAGCTTTTGACTCCTCACCTTGTGTCTACAAATTGCTTATATCAGGGCTAGAGATAGGATACAAATGAAATTCATCCTAGAGTTCCTCCCATTTCTCATCTGAATCCACATTTCCAAAAGAGTGAGTTGTCTCACAAATCTCTTGCCTATATTTCCAATAGGCTTCTATTTTCTCAAGTTTCCAGTTTATGTTCTTTAATGCCCTTCTTAAACCAAAATTCATTCTGATTTTAGGGTCAAAATCCCTTTTCTTATCATAAAAAGTCTCCCATGGCCTAGACTCCTTTGAGGGTAAATCTATCAATTCCACATATAAATCAGGAATATCTTCCTAAGGGTTTCTTCTATTTTCCAAAAAAGGATGGCCCTCATGCACAATTCTAGCAACAACCTTATTATTCTTGACCCATGAAGTTATGAAACCATTTGGGTCATATCCCCATTTATCTTCAATTAGAAAGAAACCCAGGAAGGCTAGCTTTCTTAGCAACATGAGCTCAACATCTCTGACCTCTAGGGCCATGTTGTTTGTTACCCATGGAACATCATACATTTTCTTCTTTTTCTTACCGGTGCCATATTCATTATCCACCATAGACACTTGCCTAGTAACCTCTAAGAATGCTAACCTAAGGGTCAACATCTTAAGTAGCAACATGGGTTCTCCACTAAAACCATGGACTCTAATAATAGTATGATGGGATCTAAAAAAGAAATCACAAGGAATAGTGCAATTGGTCATAAGGCCTGAGACATTTGGAGTCAATCTATTTACAACTAGTTATGGGCTTAGATGACAAAAAGTAAGGGCAATAAAAATTTCCCAAAATTCATATGGGTCACTAGTTTTGGACAAGATATGTGTCCATACAGACATAGGAATGGTCCTATGTAGACCAAAGCTTGGGTCATACATATTTAGATGCATGCATTGGGAAAAGATGCTAGAGTTTTGATACAACATAAGGTGAAACAAATAAGAAGAATACCTAAAAATCCCTTTAGATTTGAATTGTGTGAGTTGTTCAACCATTGAATAAGAAATTTGCTCAGAGAAATCAAGTTGATACTCTTGAGTCTTGTCAATAGTTTTCAATTTGAAGAAGATGGCCATTTGTTCTTCATAGATAGTTGTATCTTCTTTCATTCCAAAAATGAAATCCATAATGAAAAGTGCATCTTGAATAGCTTATGAAAATTTTACTCTTGTTGTTGGCAGTGCCAGCATAGTGGTATCATCATCGCCTAAATGCAATTTTGATTTCAAAAACCTCAATTGAGTATTGACATTTGCCCATGTTTTCTACATTTTAGCAATGGTGGGAAATGTCATTATCTTGTCATGATATAGGGCCAACATGTCTCTGATAGCCTTTGGTGTAATTTTCACCATGAATGGAACCTATTATATGGTATTTTAGGGAGCATGAAACAATTTTCTGCATCTTTCAACCAAGTCAGGCCACAGATGCACACCTAGGACAATGAATTGTGCTAGCTGGGAAGTCCATATCCTCATTGCGAATGTTTCGTATTATCCAACCTTGGCCATCTGAAGAAATCATTGATGTGCTCCTTCTCTTAGAGCTTTGATATGCTTGTGAAGGATTGGGTCCATGATTTTTTTTGCAAAATATTTCACCTTTGCTGGGTCATTTGCATAACCAACTTCAGGGACTCTAGTCCGTGGATATGACTTTAAGAGTTGTGCAGGGGCTGAAGCATATGATTTGCTTGTGAGAAACTTATCAAGGGATTTGTAAATCCTAGACCCTTGTTTTGAAGACTGTGCTCCCTCCATATCTATATTTATACTTAGAAATAGTGAACTATGGTAATAGGAAAGGAGCTTTGCAAAAGGGAAGGCACTTTTCACTAAGTAGGTTTGATATGAACTAAAAATGCAAGTAGTAGGGGTTTTCTAGTTTACACAAGAATGTTTGAGACACTTTTTAAGCTTTAACTCTTGTTATGCGGTATTTAATGACCCATCAAGTCTCTAAAATGGCATTAAAACTAGATAACTATTAGCAAATCTTATTGAATCTACTTGGGACAGCGAGTCAGACACATCATGAAATGGTTGTGTAAGGTACTTTGGGGATTTTAAGGATTTGGGAGATATTTAATGTGTTGATATTTTTGAAAATTTTGAAAAAGGCTCTGAACTATGGCCATGCATTCAAAGAACACTTATTTAAAAGAAAGAGTGGGAAAGAAAAATGGGAAAATAAATCAATGAGGAAAGGGAAACTATCTAACTATAATACATTAGAGACACAACTTAGATAAAATGTTTTATGTAGATCCCATTCATAGGAATCTCTTTAGGTTCACCTTCCATTATTTCTAGTTCAAAATATTTTTTCTGTTTACATGCACAAATAATATATGGGTCAGTCCACAATGCTTTAAATTTAGTACGTTGACTCGACTTGGCAGCCCTTACATCCCATTTCAAAATAATTGAGCCTACTTCAAAATGAGGATTTGAAGTCCTTTTATTGAAATAGTCTTTAATTGTTTTTTTATGATTTATTAATGAATCATGTGCTACATCCCTCTTTTCTTAAACTTCCAAAAGTTCAGCAAGTCTAACCTGCATGGGGGCATTTCCCTTAATTTCAATTTGTTTTAACAGCTAGAGAGCAAGAATCTCCAAGCTTAAGGGTATTACAGTAGGCTTACCATAGACCAATTCATTTAGGGAAATTTTTTTCACCTACTTAGGTGTAATTCTATTATCCCATAGTTCTATATTAAGCACTTTATGCCACTCTTTGTGATGATCAAACCCTATTCTCTTGATGAGTCTAATCAGGTTCTTATTGGTTGATTATACCAAACCATTACCCTGAGGGTAATAATTAGAAAAAGGTTTTAGATAGATTCCATGCTTTAATGCAAATTTAGATACTTTAGACCCTAAAAATGCTTTAGCATTATCTAAAATTATGGTGCGATGAGCCCCAAAGCGAGTAGTGATACTCCCTAGAAAATCTAGGATCACATTTTTTGTTGCTTCTTTGAGTGGTACTACTTTAATCCATCTAGTGAAATAATCTATGGTAGTTAGAATCCATTTGTGACCCATACTAGACACTAGATTTATCATTCCAATGAAGTCAAGACCCCATTGTGCAAAAGGTTCATCAATAATTATAGGACTAAGGGGCATTATTGCATTCATTCTCATCCCTACATAATATTGACAAGATTGGCACTTTTTTACCAATTGATAATAGTCTGTAAATAAAGTGGGCTAGAAATAACCTACCTCATTTATTTTTATATATGTGGTTCTTGTAGAAAAATGTCCACCTGGGACTCCATGGTGCATTTCATTTAGTATTTTCTTAGCCTCATCTTTCTCTATGCTTCTTAAGAGTTTGCCATATGTATTTCTTCTAAAAAGAACTTGTCCAATTAAAACATAATGGACCCCTTGCATCCTATAGTATCTTCTCTTTTCTTGAGGGAGTTCTATTGGGTAAATCCCATATTTCATAAAATGAATCATGTTTGTGACCTAGGAGTTTTGATCAACCTCTTATATCCTCAATACAGTTTCCTTCTATTTTTGAATCTGTTTCTTCAGGTATCATATTTTCAAGCTCTTGAGTCATGTATTGGCACAACCCCCTACCTCTAACTAACTTAGTGTGTTTGACCTCTACATCATATTCAAGGATCTTTATTATCTAATTTGCTCTTTTTTCAGTAATTTCACCCTCCATAATGCATCCCCTGACACTTGGGTGAGCCACAAGTATCAAAATCTTACTTCCTGATACCATATGCCTAAATTTCTTGAGGTCTTTTACCATGGCATATGCTTGTTTCTCCACAAAATTGTATCTAGTTTCGTACTCCCTAAGAGTCCTTGAGAAAAAGGCTATTGGGTGCTCTCCTTCTTATCTATCATCTTTCTGTGTTAAGACAACAACAATACTGAGCTCTCCTCTATAGATGTATATTACAAAAGGCTTAGAAAAGTTTGGGTTTCTAAGTACTGGGGCTGTTGAGAAAGCTTTCTTGACCTCTTCAAAGGCTTGCCTTCCTTCTATAGTCCACTTGAAAATTAGGTCTTTCTTCAACAAGAGTGTCATTGGTCTTACTAAGCCTACAAAGTCAGATATGAATCGACTGACAAAATTAATCCTCCCTAAACAAGACTGAACTACTTTCTTATTTACTGAAAAAGGTAAGTTCATTATAGGTTCAACTCTCTCTCTCTTGATCTATGGAGACTCCTTATTTAGATATTATATGTCCCAATAATTTGCCTTGAGGTACAGTAAAGATACACTTCTTGGGATTCAGGGATATTCCAAATTTTAGGCATTTCTTAAAAATAGATTCTAAATGATCAATATCATTCTTGGAAAAAATAGTAAGATCATCAAGATAAATCAAGATGGTATTATTTATAAGTTACCTAAATGATACATCCATAGCTCTTTGAAAAGTGGATCTAGCATTTGATAGGACAAATGGCATCTTAGCATATGCAAATGTTCCCCATTGGTAGTAAAAGTAGTCTTGTATTGGTCTTCATCAGCCAAACAAATCTGATTGCATCCAGAGAAACCATCTAACAAGGAAAATCTCTTTGATCAAGCCAAATTCTATAAAATTTGTTCCAAAGAGGGCAAGTGATAGTGATCTTTTAGAGATGCTCTATTTAGGTCTCTAAAATCTACACAGAGTCTTATGTCACCATTCTTTTTCCTGACTGGCACTCGATTTGATACCCAGGTTGAATGTTTGATTGGAAAAAATATTTTATAATCTAAGAGTTTATACAACTCATCCACCATTAGAGGTTCAATCCTTGGATTCACTGGCCTCTATTTCTATCTAATTATCTTAGATCCTTTAGTCAATTCTATTGTGTGCTAAATGATCTCTCTATTATATCCATGAAGTTCTTCATAACTCTAGGCTATGACTCTATCATATCTTTTACATAAGTCAATAACTCTTTCTCTTTCCTCTTGAGTTGCAGAATTTCCAATTTTTAATTTTCTCCCTTCACTCACCTCTATTTTAGAATAATCTACTTTATTTACTTAGAATCTTTTCTTCTCTAGGCCTACATCTTCTGAATCAAATAGGTTTTCTAAAGTGATCAAGCCTTTGGGAAGTTTATTAGTCTTTAATTGTATAACTTGGTCTCCATATGCCTCTTCAATTTTGTGTTGAAATTGAATAGCAAATTCCCTTGATTGTTGTAAGAATGAGAGTACTTGAGAATCATTTTCAAATACTTGCCAATTCTCATCATTGTCTAGGATAGTTGGCCTTACTATAACTTTTACTAACTCATTGTTAGCTAATAAACCAGTGGCTAGGTCAAACTATGAGCCAATTTGTGCCATCCTATCAGCTTCAAAATTTTGGGTTCTAGGAACTACTTCAATATTGAAAGCTTCAAAATCTTCTATTAAGTCCCAAATTCTATGTCTATAAGATCTCATCCTTACATTTTTGGCTATTGCTTTTTCTCTAATTTGCTTCACTACTAGTTTTGAATCTCCTTTTACTATCAGATTATTTATTCCCTTTTTCTTGGCTAACACAAGCCCATGTACTAAGGATTCGTACTCAGTATCATTATTAGTATAGGCAAATTGGAAACGAATAGCTCTTAAATTTTTTTCACCATTTGGAGTAGCAAGACAAATTCCTGCTCCAACACCACTTTTACTTCTAACCCCATCAAAATTTAAGGTCCAAATTTTTGAATCCTTTTTAGATTCTTGAGTAGTTGGAGTTTCTTCCCTTAAAATATTTGGGATTTCATGATCTTCATCAAATATGACATAAGTGCCTAGACTAGTAAAGTCATAATTTCCATATGGATCACTTTGCATCATAGCTAACAAATGGTTATTCTCTTCTTCTTGGTCATGTTCAGTCCAGTCACCTAACTCTTCAATAAAAGCCTTTTCTTCCTTATTCAACATAGCATGATCTACCTCTAATTTTGAGGTTGGTTCATTTGTGATGTGATCCTTTGATAGTGGCTCAAATAGTATTTTCATCTTTGAACCATATTTGGTTTTTAGGATGAGGTGAGACCAATCAAGGGACATATATCCTCCTATCTTGGCTATAAAGTCTCTGTATAAACATAGGCCAAATATAGGGGTTATATCTATGAATACTACATCTTGATTGAGAATTATATTAGGACAGGTATATAATTGTAATGGGAGTTGTTTAATTATCCCTATTGTTTGCACTAATTTTCCATCTAGCTGCATAACTCCTTTAGTGAGTGGCTCATACTTTATCTTTAAAGCATCTACTATTGCTTAGGCATTACTATAGTACTAGCCCCTGAGTCTATCATTGCATTATGTAATAGTTTTTTTCCAACTATCAAACTTAAATAGAAGGGCTTTGGATTGGATTTACTTACCTCTTGTGCATTATTCACAAGGGCTGTTGTCTATAGAGGAAACACAATTTTTAACTTTTCTTTTTCTATATGTCCTTATTTGGTGCCAATATGTTTAGGCACTATTTGACCTTGCAGAACTTCTTGTAATAGTGTATTTTGTTTAGGAATAGCTAATATGTCCCATATTGACACTTGTGCTGGGATCCTCTTTAATTGATTCACCACATTCATCGGTCCCAGAGTTTGGGTTCTTGGAAAATAAGGATACCTTGCTTTTTCTTGAACTTGTCCATGAACTACTTGATTCTGCACTGGTTGATGTACTTCTTGTCTGGTTGATGTAATTCTTGTCTAATAGTTATGTTTCAATGACCTTGAAATGGAGGACTATCCATAACTTCATTATTTGTAACTTCAGGCTGTCCCATCATTCTTCTCTTTGATATGGTATAGTAGCCTGATTACACCACTAGTTTCTTGGAAGTAGAAGATTAATTCAAGAATACTGACTCTTCATCTTCAACCCATGAGAACAAAGCATGTTCTAGGGCTATTTATTCTTCTTTTTGTAAATACATCCCTTACATCTGAGCCATCAAGACTGAATTTTTCATACTATAAGATTGGTAGGCTTGAGTGTCAGAAGTACTTGCAAATAGTCCATCCATTCTTCTTTGCTCTACTACCTTTTGTTGTAGATTACCCATGGGAAAATCTCTAAGAATATGAGCATTATTACAAGGGAAACACCAGGCATTGGTGCCATCTACGTAATTATTTTTCCCTTGAACAATCTCCCTATTTGAATTAGGGAGAAGAATGTGTGAGGGTGTAGGGACTGCAACTAATTGGTTTGCTGCCTGAGGGTTAGTTTGCCTTTGAGGACCCTGATACTAGTTTGGCTATGATGGAAATATATTTCCTTGGTAGCCTTGATATTGGGGTTTAGGGTAAGGATTCTACTATCTTTTCATGTTGATTAACTCATTAGAAAATGTCCTTAAGATGTTTTTGATATCATCCATCTCAGATGACTAGGCAGGGATAAGTTCTTTAGCAAGTTGTTGAGTATATTTATACATAGAGACAGATGGGGCTATGGAATTAGGGGTTTCTTGGGGAAAAGGTAAGTTAATATCTATAAAAATGGGTATGGGAGGCATTGGGGTAACTTTCTAACATCTTTTAAATTATTTTCAGCTCTAACTGCATAGTCATAAGCTTCTGGTAGAGTCTGACCTCCAAGTGACTGAATCATTATAGATATATCTGAATTTAAAGATTTAAGGTAAAATACTATAGCCATACCTGGTAATGGTCTTGCTATAGCAAGAATTCTTTCCCAAGTCTTTTGAAATCTTGAATTAAAGTCAATCATTTCTTCTTGTGGTGCTCTTTGGATAGTAATCAATTGTTGCAACAAAGAATATTTATCACCCTTTTCTTCAAATATTTCAAAGAAAAGATCTCCAAGCTAATCCCATGTAGATATTGTATTTGGAGTCAAGGATTGGTACCATTCCAGAGCCTTTACTTTAAAATAATCCACTAATAATCTTATAGCCACATTTTGCTATGTGATAACATGGATGGCACAGACATCAGACACATCTTGTAGATGTTCCTCTAGTGTTTTGAAATCTTGCCCACTAAATTTGGGTAGAGCTTTCAAGGTATTTACTAGGATAAGATCCCAAGTGGCTGGTGGTATTGGGAGAATCAGAGGACTACCAATGTTTCAACTTGCGTAATTCCTTGAGGTTATAGGTGCTCCCATGTTTACTCTTGGTATTGATATTAACTGATTTACCCTTCTTCTTGGACTAGTTATCAAAGGTGGAAAAAGAATACCTAGATTTACAGTAGATTACGATCTTATTACTAGTCCACAACTCTGACTCCTTGTAGCTCTTTAGTTCATATGGTCTTGAAAGAAACTTCAAGATAGTGTCCCATTGGGCATGCTAAAAAATGTTGATGCTTAAAATTGTGCTTGTTTCCAACACCAACAATGGGAAGTTTCAAGAATGTGGGACTTGCAACCTAAAATGACCTCTAGATTTTAAAGAAGCTATCTCTTCTTTATCTCAAGTGTATAATGAGGAAAGCGATAGGAATTAAATAGAAACACAAATGTAAAGAAATAAAATCTAACTATGGTGATGTGCCTGAATTTAATTTGACCCTTAATTCTAAGCACAGTGAAGCTATCTTTAGGATTCAATTACATTAAAGAGAAAACAAGGCATGATCAATGTAAAAGATGAAAATAGATAGGATTAAAGGCTCACAGTTTAGAAAATTTTGCAATAACATAAAAAATATCAACAAAGGCACATAACTCAGTCTTCTTATTTATTTTCTAGTCGCATAAAAGGCACAAAAACATGCACAGTTACACAAACTTTCTAACTCAAGAAAATAAAACAAAGGCAAATGACATTACTAGCTACAACAGGAAATTATAAAATCTCTTGATAACAATCTCTCATAGAAAATTCTCTCTATCTTCTGTTGATCCTCCTGGCAATCTCTGCACCCCTATTTATAGCATCAGACTAGCTCTAGATTGCATGCATGTTCCCAATCCAACGGCCTAACTGAACTTTAATTGAACTGGAAGTGTCTAACAAAAGATATTTCTTGGATCTGAATCATTCCATCTTCCTGCATTTCATTGGCTAAAATAGATACACAAGATGCTTCCCACTACAAAATGGGTGAAGACCCTTGGAGTGTTTCACTTACTCTACTTGAAAACTTTCTTATTATTCAAAAGGCACCAGAAAATGACACTTGGCAACTTCCAAGGCACTTATCAAAGACACACAACACTTTCCATGTAACTTATACTCTTTACTATGTCTTTGCTCAGGAGTATTATGTCTTTGACATCTATCACAGTCTGCTTCTTTGAAATTTAACAATTTACAGAGAATGGGACCCATAGCACTTCTTGCTAGAACAACTTCAAAAAGAAAAATGGGGATAGGTGTCATTTTCCACGTATTTTTAAAAAATGACACGTGGTGCCTTCCACTACTTTTAGCTACCTTCTAATAATCCTATAAAAGGTGACACATGGTGGTCTATGTAGGGCTCTAGCTAAACTATAGAAACATTCGAGCTTCATTTTTAAATTCACATAGATGGTGACACTTGGTGGCTTCTGCTTGCCTCAAAAAAGAAACTGGTTCCCACCACAGTCTTTACTTATCGATGAAATAAAATGAAGTTATTTCAGATGTTAACACATGGTAGCTTCTACTTTCTTCAGCTAGGGATACGTGTTATCTTTCATTGCTTTTATAAAAACCAATTGAAACCTTCTACAGTTGCCACTTGGCACCTTTCGCTTGACGCTGAGAAAAGCTTATTTAAAGAAGCTTTCAAAATGTATAAGAAACATGAGATGCAGATGCTGACACTTTTTGCACTCCACTGAGTTACATCGAGACACATGGCACATTCTTAGAAACTTATATAAATTATAAAATTTTCCTCAGCCAATGACACTTGGCAGCTTCCACTTGACTTTGATACTTAGACAAAATTTAGGCGAAATGAAACTCGTGCCCACGCTCTGAGTCAAAAAACTTCACTGTCTCAAACCAAAATGCACAGGAACAAAACTTGTAGTGCACAACTGAAACTCAAAAAATAAAAAAATGTAGAGTTTTTTACTCTACACTATGATTTTGTCATATTATAAAAATAAGTACTCTATTAATGCAATGAACAAATACATTAGTTTAGGTTCATAATGTTAATTGAAAATTGCATTGAATAAGCTTATGTTATATTCAAATTATCATGAATCTATGTCATGATTAGCATATTATAATATGAATCCTTATGATAATAATATCAAAAACTTTTTTAGGTTATATTTACCATGTTAGTGGATAATTTTTTTAATTGATTAACCTTTTGAAATTTATAAATTTCAAGCCGTGTTCCTAAAATTCACGCATAGTTAAAAGTCTGAATTATGTGAACTCATTTGTTTATTTTAAAATGAATTTAATATATTATGTTGAATTTAATAATGTAAATTATATTAGGATTTTTTAAACTAAAGGAATTACAAAAAATCATGAGTTATGTTTTTCTCTCTCTCCTAGGATCAGCAAAGGAATGTGTTTGTGTTGGAGTAATGACAACTAGCTTAACTCATAGTTGGTAATCTTCTAGTATGATCTATAAATAAGTTATTCTTTGAATTTTTTTGAATGATTTCTTAAGTGGGATATATATTTGAAATAACCAACCTTGTCCTTGTTAGAATCTTAGGTAAACCCTTGTGACCTAAGTCAATAATTTCAACGATATTCTTAAAAGAAATATTAATCAAATTATATTGATTTAAGTAAATAAGGGTGATTAATATTGGCCTAAATCACCTCTATTAATATACATATGATTTTTATCATAAATGGGATTCAACATGATATTTATCACTTAGCCTCATGAGATAAACCTTAAAACCCTAGAGTAATATAGAGCAAGATGTTTTCTGATTAGAGATGGACCTAGTCAACTTTTGTAATGACTCTACTTGATAATATGTAATAAGGGACATGTTGAAAAACTAACATGATGTGATTATGTTGGGTTAAGTGTGTAAGTACCATAAAGGTATATTTGAATTTAGAAAAAAAAAATCTGGTTTTGGTTTAATTATGAATAAATGTTCATTATACATGGGCATCTAAAGTTTTTGTGGTTTGTATATTTTAGTATATGAAATTTAATCCTTCATATTATTAAATACTACTAACTCAACAATATTTATCTTAACTTTTTAAATATTAACACCCCCCACTAGTAAAAAATATTTTAATGGTTGTCAGTTATAATTGATAATACACCCATATACAAAATAAATATTTTTTAGCTTATTTTTTATATTTTTTTTTAATTTTAAACAAACCATAAGATTTCATGTGAAATATTTTTTCTAGTATAAAAAAATACAATTTTACATCATGTGGAAAAGTGTTTCTTAAGACCAACTCCCACTTTTAAAGATATAAAATCTACAATGATCTCTAGGAAAGTTTAATGCCTAAAAATAAATAATGATTAAATATGAAAAATGAAATGAAATTAGATGATTTTTCTTAATAAGGGAGTAAATACTAATGCTAGACATAATGTGGAAATGTTTTGAGAGTAAACTCCTCCTAGTTTGGGAGATACTGAATTAATTGAGGTCTAAGATAGACTTATAAAAAGTTATTATAGTTTTATTTTTTTATTCTAAAGTTTTATGTGTCTCTCATCAATAGTTCTACCTTTTACTTCAAGGCATTATTTTGTAATTGCCTTTTTAGATAAACATTTGCTAGATGGAAGCATCCTATATTATATTTGTTAAGAGATCTTTGAGGGCACTTTAATTTTGAATTGATATTTTCATTATGTTTTTATCATAATTATTTTTTTAAATTTATAATGCCTTTATTTTGTCAAAGTTTTTTTTAGGTGCCACTTTTGTAGTACATCTTTTGAACAACTTCTAAACAAACATAATTGTTGAGTTTTTACTACGTGATTGGAACTTATGGAAATGCACTCATGATTATTAAAAAAATATTCTCAAAATTTAAAAATTATGTACAAACACACCAAGTATTCTTATGTTGAAAATATGAGTTTTGGAAGGTCTGTAAGATTGCACTTAGTATTTCATAGGAATATTAGATTTCAATATAATTGTGTTTCCTCTATGGGATGTAACCTTCTTATTTTTTTTCTTTATTGAATGTCTACCCTTGTATTTTGAATCCTCTTATTTTGAAAAACACTCAAGCATCTTTATATGGCCTCTATTCAATTAATATAGGACCACATGGGTGTTTTATATGTGTTGGATGATCCTTTGTGCACTCATATTCTCTTAATTTAAATCTAAAACAAACTAATCTCATATAAAATAAAAATTCAAATACTTTTGAGACTACTCTAACACTAAATACTAATTGAATTTCACTATACCAAGATTAAATTATATCAAACATAAAAAAATATACACAAGTTGCATCTTATTTTTAAGATGTGATTCCTATATAAAACTATCTTTACTCAAACTACCTATGGGTTTTTTAACACCCTCCCTAATATAGAATAATAAAATAACCTACATGGGTGTCACAACTAATCACTCAATATGCCTAATATAACTATTAAAAAATG
Organism: Torreya grandis; assembly: GCA_037957365.1. Taxonomy (NCBI): domain Eukaryota; kingdom Viridiplantae; phylum Streptophyta; class Pinopsida; order Cupressales; family Taxaceae; genus Torreya; species Torreya grandis. The sequence continues at coordinate 17,602 of JARHVA010002330.1, forward strand.
TACTATGTTATTAAAAAAATTATAAAATATACAAAAATGCATAAAATTATATTGTATGTTATACCCTACTCTATTTTTTCATGACATGTCATAATGGAAAATAAGTGAACCCATCCTTTTGATTTGTGACATAGGAATCATGTCACCATGATGCCTAAAATCTCATTCCATATTTTAGGAATCAATGATACATAAACATCCCATAATCTTAAAATGTATATATGCAAGTGATACAAATATAACCCAATGCAAATTGAGCTAATGCCTATTTTTTTCCACTATATCCAAATTTTCATAGATCATTGGTGTCTCCTCTCTAATTAACACTAATATAGCATGTACAATATATAGTGTGATGACCACCTTAACTATATCACCATTAGTCACCAAAACAAATTTGTCAATGTTTTTTTTATACATATAGAAATATAACCAAATATTAGGATATAGTGGTACTAATACACTTCCATGATATAACTAAATCCTAAATTAATCAACCAAACTATGTATTCCTCTAATAATTTACCTAAAAAATAAGGTAATTAGTTGGAATCCATGGTCCACCATAATTAGACTTACCTCTATGTTTTTTAATTATAAAAATAAAATCCCAATATTTCTCTTGTTAGAAAAATATTATAAAAAGTACAAGTAAAAATAAAAAAATACAATAAAAATTAGAAAAATAACTACATTTTCCATTCTAACAAGTCATCATCAATGCTAATTTGATTTATGATTAATTGGTCTTTCATATAGTATGCCATTGGCCATTTTATTCCCATATTAATTCATCAATCATTTTAATTATATGCCATTGGTCATCATATGAAATTTATAATTCATGGACCATCTATGTCTTACTTCATTGTCCATTTCCTGGAAATATACTACACTAGATGTCTAAAAAATGTCATCAACCATTATTTGATTTCTAGTATAAAAAATATCATCATGCATGTCAATGATGTTATATAGGCTTTCTACCCTTCATTTTATCCTAAAGTTAATTTCTTCATCAGATATACATTTTGACAAAAACCCATTACATGTTCTATTTTTTAATCGAGTTGATGATTTTTTCAAAAAAATCTACTAGAAAGATTTTCCATGACATCCATTCTTATTAATCTAACCTATGTACCCATACCATAATGTAATTTAAAACTTACTTTGATTATCATTATGATGGAACTCATATACCCTCCTCTAAATTTGTCTTTATGTCCCCTATCTATCATTTCTCTCCATGTTATACATGGTCACTCAAAGCTCTCAAAATCTTAAAATATAAAAATATCAATAATAAAATGAATATATCTATCCCATATTTAAAGGTATCAACTTAAAATTTTTGATTTAAAAACAAAATGTTCTTAGATTCCATATTTTGGCCATATTTATATTTCAATAGATCTTATCAATAAACCAAAAAAGTGCTAGAAACCTAACATCATAAGGAATTTTATGGTATAAATGAATTATTTATTTTAAAAATTGATTTTTTTTTCTCATTTTTTAGGCTTAATAGAACTATCTTAGATCTAGTTTGACACCTTAAATCAACATGTTATGCACCAAATTGATAGATCTATCTTAGCACTAATTGGGTATTATATATCATCATTTTCAGTCCATCTAGATAAGTGATGTTACATATTTTATTTTTATTTACTATCATTTACCTCATATTTATCATTCATTTATTATAACTCTTTCTTTGATATCATGTTGTTGTGATTTTTTTTCCAAATCACCATCTCATGTTACACTATTATGAAATGTGATGAACTTTGGGTGGGGCATAAGTATACACCTATATTTTTCACTTAATAATTATTTATATTCTATGACTCATCAAACCATTAATTCCCCTTAATACACATCTTAAGGAGTGCACTAGGATTGAGGTGATCTAGTTTGTGATGCTTTGTGAGATATTCCATTGATGATCATTTGTTGTATTTTCCTTCATCCATCATCATCTACTTATTCTACTATGGATTTTTTCCTAATTTCCATCTTCCCTCATATTATTCAAATTTTCATGCTTCTCCCTAATGTCTTCAACCTAGTTGAATATTTATTGTAGTGTTCCCTTTCTTGGATGGCATCATTAGTCAAGTTGAAGGCATAATTTATTGTCTAGATATGATTATGGCCATGCCAATGACATTGGCTCATTTTAAATGATGGTTTTTTTGGTTTTGAATGTGTGTGTGTGTGTGTGTTTATATGGTTCTTGATTTATATTTTCATAATAAATACATTCAATCTAATTTATTCGCACATGTAAATTAATTTTAGTAAGAATAATAGGAATTAAGGATTATGATCTTACACTTATGGAAGGTTCTTTTGCACAAAATATTTGAATATTAAAAAATAGAGGATAAATAAAAAGGGTACACCTAATCTTTGGAGTTAAAAACTAAGGATAATTATGTATTCTTATTTCCATTTTGAGCTTTACGTATAATGTCTCTAACAAAGTTCCAGTTTCACCAAGGGGGAGATAAATGAGATGACAAGTCAACCCAAATTAAATATTCTTATCCATATAAACTTTATTTATTTACTTTGGTGTGCATGTAATATATTGATATGCTATTTTATTACATTATTAGATATTCTTATTAGTATTTAATATATTTATATGGATTTTTAATTTATTTACATTTCTTGGTTACATCTTCTGGCTTAGATACCTATTCGTTACAACCTAATTTCATTTATATCTATTTAAGTTACTTATTTTACATATTTTTATCAAGTTTTTTATTTATTTTTTAGTTCCTTTAAATATTAATTATATCTTTTACACCCCTTTTATACATGATCTTAGCTTATAACCCCATACCGCTTTATGTTACTATATAATTATGTGTATGTTGGATATAGTATAATATTTTACCTTTTCATATATTAAATGATATTTATATTCTTTTTTTATCATATATTAACTATACACACTTATAAATATTATCATTATTTTTCTTGAAATCCTTCAATAATAACCATTTTTCAAGCTTAACTTTCTTTTCTCTAGTCTCCATTGCATTTGCATGGTTTCTTATGCAATATTATAAAACATCAAAAACATGAAATATATATGAAATTTAATGTTATTTTTGGTGCATATTAATGATTATTAAATTGTCTTGATAATTGTGTCTAATAATTTATAAATGGAATTCTATAACCATTTTCTTGCCTTAGTCATAACATATTTATGATTCAAATGGAATTCCTCCAATTGGAAGGGAATTTAAATTATGTCTTTCTTTCCAAAAATTAATAATAAATTATTGGAATGGTTCATATTATTAATAAAATAGGTAAAACATCCTTTTCATGGGGAATTGGGCATAAAATATGAGGCTCTATTGAAACCATAAAATTTGATATATAAAAAATAAAAATAAAATACATAAATCTCATACATTTTATTTATCTTAGCTCAAAGTTTTAGGTAGATCTTGGGAAATGAGAATTATATCACAAAAAAAAAACCTGGAGATATTTATATTTTAAATTAAGTCATTTATGATTGCTAAAAACTCAAATAAAATTCATAGGATTCAAGTTCGAAACTAACAAAGAGACTTGTACACATGTAGTTTGGTTTTTTTAATTTTTTAACCAATAACTTAATTGGTTAATGTCTAATTAATAACATACCCATTAAATATTTCATATGTTAATATCAAAAAATATATATAAAATAAGAAAATTATCAAAATTTACCTCTAGGATTGAAGGTCTACATCATCGTCTTTATCTGTTTTAATAATAAGTTAACAATATTAAATCTATAACTCTTCTATTTAATTGAATAGAACATAAATAATAGTTCATACAAATTAATTTATGGAACATGGAATGTTGTGAGAAGGAAACATATCTACCATTAAATTAATTCACTTATAAGGATTGAATGTGAGACTACTCTTTATGTGGAAACATCTCATTCTTGAAAATATTTTTCTTGTACTAGTCAATGATAGTAGCCTTTTGATTCATATGCCAAAAATAATTTTGCATCAAACTACCATTCATATTGCCAATATTTAATGTCTTTTTATTAATAATAAATTAAAACATTTATACAATTACCTTGATTTAAAGGTTAAAAACTATAATTTTTTCCCCTTTCATGTAACACTAGTCATCATCCTTTTCAGTGGTATTGAGTACCTAAGTAAATAATTATTCCACATGAAAACATTCCTAAATTTTTCAATAGTGAATTATATATTACCTTTAATTATTTTAATCTTATTTATCATCATTAAACTCTTTTAAAATAAATTTTAATCCCCATTTACTTTTCTTGTGTCTTTTGTATCCTAGAACTTGTGTCTAAAATACTTGATTTCATCACTTATGGGATTTACAACTTATACTACTACTTTTTTTTCCTTTTATGTGTTATCCATTTATTTATTATATAAAACCCTAATTTTAGACTCTCTACCTATATATTTATATAAAATTACTCTATATGTGTCTAGTACTTGTATATTATCAAGGTCCTTCATTGATTTTCCTATAAACAATTTATAGAGAATAATGTAAGGACTTCAAAAGATCCTAATAAATATGTAAATTGATTTTGATGCATCATCAAATAATTTTTAATCATATTATTTTAAAATTACATGTAGATTTGAATATAAGTTAATTGTATTAACATTCATTTTAACACTTTAAATCATTGTAAACAACTATTGGAACTATTCTTTTATTCATGTTTACATAAGTCATCGATTAAATTGATCAATGGTTGAAAATGAAAAAAAAATTAAGTTTTTGAATTGAAAAATGAGCTAAAGATCATTTTAGAGACAATGGGTGGGCAAAAGGGTGGATGCATATTAGTTTGGATTAATTCCTTTTAGTCTTACATGATTAGGGTTTAAGTATATTTCATGTATTTGTGTAAGGATGAAAGGGGTTAAGGAAGATAATTAATAGTTGGGGATCATTGACATATAAGGTGAGTCTAAAGCTAAGTATGTGTATGGGTGGAATGTAAAATTTATGATTTGGAGTGAATGTGGATCATTGAATATCTATTAGAGTTAATTATGTGATATTTGGTTATCATTCATGCTCCTCTAAAATAGAATGGTAGAGATTTTATTATTGAGGATAAAAATTATGATAATAATATGAATTTAAAAAAGTAGATAAATCTATGTTAATATGATATAATGATGTCTAATCATATTTTACAATGCACGATAATATTATTTCTAAATGCAATATGTTTTAAAAAGATAAATATTCAAGAAATTTTGAGTTTTATGAATAAATAATTGATTTTTATGTGTTTAAATTTCATCCAACAAATTTCTTATATTTTTCATGGTTTTTTATGATAATGTAAATCTTTAAAAAAACCATGATTTAGAATTGATAGGTTTGTTGTGGAGATGGTGTGTCCAAAATCATTTTCAAAAAAAGAATCATGTTTGGTGTTTAAGCAAATGAAAAATAAATCCAAAATGTCCAATATAGGAGCCGAAATGCCATTTGAATATTATTGTTCATATTTTAAGGTTTTTGAATGTTAAGGGGCAGTGGATACATTATAAAAATGTATATAAAGAGAGGGTTTAATGTTTTTAAAATAAATATAAAGGGAGAAACCAAAAACAACCCAAACAAGTCAAAATAAGGGGTGTAAAATTATTAGATTATTTTAGAGAAATATGATACACCTTTCACCCATAACATTATAGGGACATGTGTGGTTAATTTTTGGTTAACTATTTTAAATAATTTTGGATTAAGGTGATCTAAACAAGTATAAAAATATTGAAATTTAGGTTTCATAAGATTTAAAATGTATCCATATAGATCTAAATTTAATATATAGATTGATTACAGTTACTATTTATATAAATGACTATGAGAAAGGGTACTTAATTGATATTTTATTATATTTTAATTTATACCTGTGTGTAGTCATCTTATATGCTCTAAAATGCATTTATGACTAATCAAATTAGGAAATGGAGTTTTAAATCCTACTAAGATTATACTTAAAAATCCTAAATACTTATGGTGAAAATTCCCATCTAGATTCTATCAAAACTATCCTTGTTAGATTTTCAAATTTTTGTGTGTTTTGTTAACCTTGGTCCTATGTGTAGATATTGATTTTATCTTCATTTGATTTGAGACCATAGCTTCACTTTTTAAACTTGTGTGATCAATAAAAAGGGTTTATAAATATGGGTTGGATATTACCAACCAACCTTATTGAATGGTTGATCATTGCCTACATTTAAATAATCTAAAAATGGCTAAAACCACATGCAGTTATCCCACCTATGTGTATATGTGCTCAATAGTGTTCTAATAGAATGTAATGTAACTCTTTGGATTTCAACTCTTAAAATTATGTAAATTTGACATTGTGATTAATGTTTATCTTGGACTAGGGATTTTTCCTTTGAAATTTCTTTATATTTTAATGATTTTAGATAGTGCCTTGAAGATGTGTAAATATATTTCTCAATGTGTAAGTTGTTTTCCAAGTAGTGACTGAGTAAGACCTATATACAAATGGATTAAGGCTTAATGTGTCTTTATAGGTGATGCTTTGGGTAATTTACCTCCATAAATATCATGTGAAATGAGTAGGCCTACCCAAGGGAAGGATTTTAAGTTGAGAAGATATCTATTAGAGGATCCTAGGATATTTTTGATGAAGTAAAACACTATTGATAACCATCAATACGACTAATTTTGGTATTGTCAAAGATATAAATCATAGTGATAGTTTGTATAGGATAATATCTTGGTTTGGTATAGAATATGAAGATCCTAAGTATGAATGATGTAAACTTCAGATGAAAAAGTAATAGATAGATAAAAGGATTGGAGAGAATGTGATCAAGATTCAAATTTGTATGCACAAGTCATGTGTGTCAAATATAGGTCAAAATGATATTTTAAAGTGTCTAATTCCAAATTTATTTGTCTACAAATTCCAAATTTTAGTATGTAATTAATAATTCTTGATTAAAATGATAAAATAAATATATATATGTGTGTAACCACATTTGGTGTTTCTAGGTATGACCCAAATATCCATGTTTTTTCTATGAAAAACCTAAATAAAATAAAATAAATCAATGTAAACTCATGCTATAAATTATGAAATAATGTATATCATTTAAATACTTGAAACTTGAAAATATTCAAGGATAAAATACACTTATGAGAATGTAAACCAAGTTGAAATTTAAACTCACTAGAGAACTTCATGGGGTGATTATGACCTAAGGAGATGTTGATTATAAAACCATGGGTTGTGAATTATATGCCTCATCCCACATTGGAGATGGATAAGTGATATAATTTTAACAACAAAAAATCCTTAATCAAACTATTTGAAATACCATCATAATTATTTTGGTGGAACCCTGAAACATGATCACATATAAATATGGAGCCTCAAAACTAAGCTCATATGTAAAATAAGGAACCATAAATTAGGTTCGTATGTAAAATTTAACTTTGAATAAACCACTATAGATAAATTTTAGATTCAAATTGATTATACAGTACCATCATTCAGCATAAAAACATATCCTATAAATATAAAAGTGTGTGCATGGATAATGTTCATGCTCCCAAATATAATATATTTATACCTCAATGTGATTATAAAATGTCATAATATATATGTCAAGATATTCAATCTTATCAATTATAAAAACCTGCATAATTTGATCCATGTAACCTATCTCATAATGTCATAGAATATGTCAAATTTCCCTCATGATCCTAAATATTTTTCACACATATTCATAATATATGTTTTAATATTTTAGTCTACCCCAATTTTAATCTCAATTTGTCTTATATGAAACATATAATCTATCCCAAAATCCAAACCAATTTTCTTTCAAGGCTTGAATCTCTTTGATAAGCCCATTTGTATACCCCCATTTTGAGGTGAGGAATGAAGCTTGTGAATCATTCATCTCAAAATAATAGAGTTATAAACATCATGTTATATATAATGTTTTTATCATGTAAATCATGCATGATAACATGTTTAGATAAGACATCACATTAATATTTAATCATTTATACATATATGAAACATTTAATCTGAAGCATAAAAGTGTCAAGTAAAATAAATATAGAAATGGGACATACAATAATAATCATCATAGTAAAATAAATGTATAATATAATGCATGATATGAGTCATTGCATATTAAATAATAGAATAATGTACAATAGAAATCATGGCACTAAAATATCAATAAAAATGTAAATATTCACACACATATGTATACAACATAATGATTATGATGCATGAAAGCACTCAAGACATGATATGGACATAGATTAAAGCATAGTGGAAAAAAGGGAATCATGGTTACTTGGTAACCAAAAATTATGACCCTTACTTAAGGCTTGGTAATTACTCAACAATGTTATCATTACTTTAATACACACACACACACACACACACACACACACACACACATATACACATGTATATATATAAATATATATATATACATGTATATATATATATATATATATATATATATATATATATATATATACATGTATATATATATATATACATGTATATATATATACATATGTATATATATACATATATATATACATGTATATATATACATACATATATATATATATATATATATATATATATATATATATATATATATATATATCTGTGTGTCAAGATATTCAATCTTATCAATTATAAAAACCTGCATAATTTGATCCATGTAACCTATCTCATAATGTCATAGAATATGTCAAATTTCCCTCATGATCCTAAATATTTTTCACACATATTCATAATATATGTTTTGATATTTTAGTCTACCCCAATTTGAATCTCAATTTATCTTATATGAAACATATAATCTATCCAAAAATCCAAACCAAATTTCTTTCAAGGCCTGAATCTCTTTGATAAGCCCATTAGTATACCCCCATTTTGAGGTGAGGAATGAAGCTTGTGAATCATTCATCTCAAAATAATAGAGTTATAAACATCATGTTATATATAATGTTTTTATCATGTAAATCATGTGTGATAACATGTTTAGATAAGACATCACATAAAGATTTAATCATTTATACATATATGAAACATTTAATCTGAAGCATAAAAGTGTCAAGTAAAATAAATATAGAAATGGGACATACAATAATAATAATCATAGTAAAATAAATGTATAATATAATGCATGATATGAGTCATTGCATATTACATAATAGAATAATGTACAATAGCAATCATGGCACTAAAATATCAATAAAAATGTAAATATTCACACACATATGTATACAACATCATGATTATGATGCATGAAAGCACTCAAGACATGATATGGACATAGATTAAAGCATAGTGGAAAAAAGGGAATCATGGTTACTTGGTAACCAAAAATTATGACCCTTACTTAAGACTTGGTAATTACTCAACAATGTTATCATTACTTTAATACACACACACACACACACACACACACACACACACATGTATATATATATATATATACATATACATACATACATACATATACATATATACATACATACATACATACATATATATATATATATATATATATATATATATATATATATATATATATATAGTGAAATACATAAGAAAATGAAATTAATATAGAAAAAATGATTGTAGAGATTTAGAGAGCACATAACTCATAGTTTTAAACATGCTTTATATTAATTTTAAAGAAAATAAGAGTAAATGTAAATGCCAAATGCTCTATTTTAAACAAAAAAAAGACTAAAATGGCTCATGGAAGTTCTCTCAAACTCCTCTATTTCCCCATAAAAGTGGAAGTTAAATACTGCTCCACTAAAATATCACCCATAAACATATTATCCAACTCCAAATCCTTGATAACCCCTATAAATACATCTACTTCCCCCAACTCTATAGCTTGTTTTTATTCCCTCTGTAAATATATGAACTTGTCCTTAGTAAACATGGGTCTTAGGGAAAATCATCAGACTCAACAATCCAATCTAAGTATGGAATGATATCATCCAAGTCAATAACATCATGACTATCCATCCCTTCCACCTATTTCATATAGAGGTGAAGATTGTACCACACAAACACAAGGTCATTAAGGTGTTGGGTTGTCAACCTATTACATTTCTTTGTGTGAATGGCCTCAAACATGATCCAATTTTTTTCACATCTAAAATCACTACATAGATGGGATAATATGAAAATGACTAATTTTTAAATATTTGGTGTCCTTGCACCATAATATTCCCACTACAAACTGATAGTAAGATATTTATAACTTTTTAAGTCAACTAGGTGTGTATTTATAAATAAATAATCACATCATAATGATACAATGATGATAAATTATAATTATACAATGACAAGCATAATTTACTAAATTTAAATTTGGTTTTTACCTGGTTGATGGGTCATTCTCCTTTAAATGCATAAAGGTAAAGAAAATATCCTTCCTTCTATACTCTTTTATATCTGTAGCTCACCCACAATTATGTCTCTAGTGGATTTATCAACCACCATCCTCTCTATGCATGTATTTAGGCCATCCATGACCTCCTCATCTACCCTAAATTAATCCATAAATAAGAACATGGAGTTCAAATAGTAGGTCATTACATGTATATGTCAATGGATCTAATTATTTCATCTATGATCAATCAAACACCAAATCGGCTCATATTTTTTTATTTCTCCCATAAAAACTTGATATGATATCCTTGGCCCTATCCATGGCCTCATAAAAATACCCAATCAGATTCTTTTCTCCATCCACCAAATGGATAAATCTAACCAGAGACTCTCACACCTAAAAGCAAATAACGCATAATTTTAAAATTTAAATTAAGATAAATTTGAGCTATTTATTTAAAAATAAATAAATAATAAATATAAAAGTTAATTCCAAAGATACCTTTATAACCTCATCCATGGTATTTTGAAATCCATAAAAAAAATGGTCTTTTTGACCTTTTATCCTTTGGCCTTTTTTCTATATGTAGACTCCATCCACCATGTGCTCAAAAACATCTACCTAAGAGATGTTAGAGAGGATGCAATGCATATTAATGTGATGAAGTGTGTATAAAATATTGTGACTCATGATCATACTAGCTCTTTTCTATTGGTGTGACTTATCATCAAACTCAACACCCAATGATGATTGTATATTTACTTTGTCATATCTCTCACCTCTTTGACCACAATTTTCACCCATGACATCTTTCTTATGTTCTCAAGTAAGATATCAATGCAACGGGTTGAGCATGGGATCAAAAAAAATGATGGGTGTCTCTCCTAAATAAGTTTCCCTACTGCTACATATGGATCTACATTATCATTTAGAACTTGGATGATGTTCCCCACATGCACCTCCATGATCATCTCATCCAACACAATTTTTTTAATTTTTTCACTTTTATAGAGGCATCAATGGACCTAAAAAACACTAATTGTCTAATTGAATCCACTAGAAAATTAATCAAGGTATGGTTCCTTTCATTTGTCTACCCATTAGACAAAATAATGTAATACTTCTTATTCCATACTCTTCTTTTCTCATTTACAATTATATCTATATCTTTCACAACATCCTCTAACTATGGACCTCTTAATTCATAAGGAGTAGGGGTTTTAAACCCCTTCCCATCAATAAACAAATTAGTTACCAAATTATCCTATTATGGGATTGTCACCACATTGAATGGGGCGTTGTTATAGTACCCAAAATTTACCACTACCACCCTTACTTGATTATATAGTTCCTTACTCCAATCTTTAACTTCAAGTGAATGTTTTACCCTTGGGGGATTCTGATAAACAAAATGACCATGCAAATGTGAACTTACACTACCTCCACTAGGTGAGGCCCATCCATAAATCACCCTTGCGGAAATATAGGACCCAAAGGATACTAACTCATTGAATTTATCTCTTACTTCCCCTCTATTTGATATGTCTTAAAGTGCATCAATACTCATTTTTTATTTTTTCCTCCTCATACACTATTAGGAGAGCAACAATCTCCATTTAAGCCTTAGGTGGTGCTTTATCACATAGACACACATCATTACCTAGAATATATGATATGTGGTGATTGAGGTAATTTACCCATGTACTCATCTTAAACTCACAATAATTAAATATCATAGATTTGATCTCTAGGACTTCAACACAATGTTTCTGGGCTGGGTCATCAAACTTCTTAGGATGGCTACTACCACAATAACTAAATGCCATTTTGAAGTTTTAATAGGTCAATATGGAATTGTAAATAGTCTTGGAAGTTGGATCTCATATAAAGTTATAATAACATATGATTT